>WSTH01000640.1:0-20519 GCA_019616345.1 Ceratobasidium sp. 395
TGTATGTACCATGTTAGAGTCTGGTACTCGGAATAAATGTCGAGGGTTTTATTGTAGCTCGCTAGTATTAAACATATAAGCCACCCCATTACCTAACCTGTAGCCACTCACGATTAGTAGAAAGATAGACCTAGGCGTTGCTAACTTACTCAAAAGAGGTACCAGCACACCGATCTCCGTCGTTTGCATTATAGTACTAAAAGATTATGGGCACGTCAATCTCGATGATGGCTGAAATGGTGGAGGATGGGTTAGGCTTGCTGTCCTTTGATTGGTCGGAAGCGTGGCGAGGTTTGTTGTGGCACATTATGGCGAGTGGCAACGCACGTGTGGCTTGTTTCTTGCCACCACCAATATCGTATTGGTCTAAAACCTCTCCAGTCTTAACCAAATGGCACCCGTAGAGCCTGGAAAATACCGGATCGTGAATGTCGCTAGCGGCACATGTATAATGGCCTACAAAGACTGGGACGCTGTCTGTTGGCGCAGGCATGAAGCGATGGACCAACATGTACGTCCGCACTTGCCGATATAATACACTGTTCATGTTTCTTCGTCACTCGCTACAGTGGTATGTTCAACGCTCCGGAGCAGGCTACCGTATCAAAAACCGGATGAACGGCTTGTATCTCGTGGTTTCGGAAACGACGGATACAAACCCACCAGCCAAAGTCTTCTGTGGGCGGTATCCGACAACATGGGAGCTAAATCAGGGGATCAAGGATTATGAGATGTACATGTAAGTTGAGAGATATTGATATGATTGAGATATCGTTTTACGACCGATTTTTACCTCAGAATTAAACAAGCCGGTTGCGATCGTGTCGTCGACCTTGACGGGTTTGGTGATGCGCGTGATGGCAACGAGGTGAGTCCCCTTTACTCCTTTGGTCGAGCGGTAGCTTAAACCAAACCCCACAGCTTCATACATTCACTCAACTCGATTGGCTCGCTTGTAGGAGATGGAGATTCGAACACCTAAGGTCAGTACCCCTGAGTTCTGCCATCGAAATAGCGACTTATGGTCCGAATAGCGATGAAACTGGAGAGGAGAACGAGGAGGTATTGAAGAAATTACAAGCAAAGTCGAAGGAGGTTGAAGAGAAGGATAGCGAACTAGTCTGGCTTCGGAAACAACTCGCATCCCAGGCCGAGGAACTTGCCCTGGTCAAACTCGATATAGCTCGGGGTTCTGCGGTCTTGGCCCAAACGCAGGAAACACTTCGTCAAGTTAGCGGATCGCTTGCGACCCTGGTCGATCAATCCGCCCTCGACAAATTTCAAAGCGTAACGAAGCATCTGGAACAAGAACAAGCGCAGCAAAAAGAGAAATCCGAAAAGTTAGAAAAAAAACTTGAGGAACTTGGGCAGAAGGTTGAATTTTGTTGTAAGTTGGGTATCATTTGAGATTATTACGTATTTTGACGGATTTCAAGCCGAATGATGCAGTGTGGTGCTCTCCGTTGGAGATTGCTGAGTTTGACTGTTCAGAATCAACCATTTCATTTTGATGTCTGAACAAAAAACGTTCTCGTTATTAAAATACTAAATCTTGAAATCAGTTTATTCATGTGCAGGTTGAGTAAGAGCCACTTAACCCGTGCGGGCTAAGCAGTGCGGATCCGTATATAACATTCAGGAATAGGATTTTATACCACCCTGAGTTCGTTCGAGTCGTCGATGACGCCCAAGAGCTCGAAAGTAATAAAAACACAGACCGCCTCTTCAGTAGCCCCAGTCCCCTTTGCTGTCTGTTGGGTCCGCCAGAAGTAACACCTGTAATACGCCCGAAAACTTTGATTTAATGATGTGCAATATCCGAGAGAAGAAGGCAGAACATCTTTTGCTTTGTTCACTTCTGTACGGAAGGGTTCCGTTTTGTCTAACGATAACGTGTATATTTCTTAGTCCCAGAGGTGTGTTTTTAGGTGCATTTTATACATGTCTTGTGAAGAAATTTTGCATACAAGGAGCAAGTCACATAGCGATGGGCAAACATTTGAAAACCCTAAAGAGGAGAAAGCAAACATGTTCAAATTTTGATTACATAACCGGGACGTTGTTTCACAGAAACCATTTAGTCACTGTCCCAACCTTCTTCGTCGCTGGAACTGCCCGCAACTGCCTTCACGCTTGAATTTTCGCTGCTTGCCGACTCTGACGGTGAGGCGGAACGACTCCGGCGCGGACGTCCCCTATCGCGATTATGATCAAACCGAACGCGGTGCCCTTCGTTTTGAAGCCCCTGTTCACGCGACACTTGAAAGGCCTCAACTATCGCGCGCGTTCTGCTCGAACTCCTTTCCATATCGAGACGCGACTCGGACTGACTAAGCTGGCGCTTTCTTGTCCGCTCTGGCGTGGATTTGAATGTGGCGATGTCTGGACGACGTGGGGAGCCAACAGGGGAGGGGATAGGTGCACTGCGCGGAGCCCTCGGGACACTTTCCATATCACCAGTAGGCCGGCGATTACTAGTCGCACTACTGGCTCTAACCCGGGAGGATGAAATTGGCTTCAGTGTGGACATTATCGCCGGCACCGATGTGGGACTATGGGCCATAGGTATTGGGCGTCTATGCGCTGGGATAGGTGTGGGTGCAATGATAGACGGAGTAGGAGCAACAGGCGGCTCCCCTGGATTCCTGTTAACCATCAACGGCGACGGATGAATCTCATGCGCCGGCGGAAGGTGAATTTTGCCGTCTTCTGTCTTTTCAGGTATCCAGCCTTCTGGCATGATCGGCACGGGCATATGATGAAAGGGAGATTGGAGACCGTTGTTGTAGGGCGCTGGACGAATGGGTGCTTCTGCAAGTGGTAGTGAAGAGGTGGACTGAGGAGATGGAGTGCTGGCCTTTGGTTTTCGTGATTTGTGAGATTGCTTAGATTCAGACGGTGGCTTGGGAGGCCGGAGGAGGATTGAGGGATCTGCGTTTGACCCCGCAAGCCTACCTTTGGGCGATCTGGGTATAGTGCCGTTGTTCGCAGACCCGCGACCCGAGCTGCGAGACGGGTTGTGGTAAAGCCCTGCAGCAGCAGGCTCGCGCTTCGGACTGTCGGGCTCGGTGTCGAAATTGGTAAAGTCTGGAAGGCCAGGTGGCACAAAGGTTACACCTGGTAAATGCGAGGGGTCCCATCTCGAGTTTGAGTTTGAAATATCAGTGACAAGAGGTGCAGGTCGATTGTATCGGTTCGATGTATTCTTGGGTGCGCCGGGTGCGCCGGCATAAGTCCCGGGAAGTCCATCGATACGGCCGGGATGGGAGGAGGCGCTCGAGGGAGAGGATAGTGTGTCAGAGATTTTAACAGAGTTGATCGATTCATTTTCGAGACTCTTCTCGTCATTATAGCTGTTGTAATTGCTGCGATTATTGCGGTTATTGCGGTTATTGAGGTCCCGGTCAGACCGCGATGGCTTGGGTGAAGGGTTATGTTTATCCCTAGGAGGTACGTCGTTCTGACTCATCACGCCAGTCCCCCCACTACTCGATTCACTCTCTGACTCGGTGTCATCGTGGTCTCCGATTTTCGATATCACATCGCCTGGAATAGCGATATTAATCATCTTGATCAGCAGCATAGATGACAGCCACTCACGTAGCCTTGACTCCTCCTTCTCATCCTCGCTTGTCTCTTCCACTAACTTTCTCGCCTCTTCTAGGGCTCTTATATGCGCCATCATAGCCGCGTCATCCGCATTTTCACTCCTCCTTAGGCTATCTGGGTCTCCCCAGACTTCCGGTATTGGCATGGATATTGATGGCGATCGTGAGATAGCAGGCGCTGGAGTATAGCTATACGGTCGACGAACTCGTTCGTTAATACTAAACGTTGCATCGTGCTCGTCCGGTTGATCCGCCACGGGTGAATCGATTACGATCGGAGGTATTGTCAGCGCAGAGGATTCTTCGATGTGTGAAGGTCTCCCTCTTTCATGTCTGTTGATACCAGCACTGAAGCTTAGTGATAACTGATTGAAAGCAATTTTTTACATACCGTTCGACTTCCTTCAGCTATAGTAGATTTAGGATTGGGGTCAGAAGGCTGAAGAATCATAGAGGATATACCTTACACGAGTCCGAATTGATTTGGCATCCGGGCGAGATGTAGGTACGGAGGACCAGGAGTCTAATAGTAATTTCCACATCAAGTCCGCTTGGCTTGAGCTAAGTGAGGCAAATACTATGGGTCTCTCTGGTATTTTTTTTCAAGGCACACCATCCGCAATACTGCCATGTCGGGCTTGTTGTAAAATGGCGGGTGTCCTGTAACAACCTCCTGTAATGCGGCTCAGCTGCAGACAAAACCAGACTATAGCTGGAAGCATAGTACTACTTACTAGTAGTGTCTGCGGTGGTAAAGGCGGCTCGTTAGTTAACCCCCAGACCTAAGCTAAAGAACTTACCATTCCGAGCGCATATATGTCTGCCTCTTTGCTTCGTATCTGGTCTCCCGATAGAACCTCGGGCGCCTGAGGAAATATTATCAGGTTCAACTTCATTCGGGTAGCCATGACATACGTACTGCCCATCTTAAGGAGTACCCTGGGGTACCGGTGGTTGTTGTGAAGTGCAAGGTGTTCTTTTTTAGCTGCGTACATCCAAAATCCGCAAGCTTTGCGACGCCTTCTCGAGAGATGAGTATGTTTCCCTAGATAATATGTTACTCTTTTGTCATGCACCTCAACCAGTTCATTATCTTCACGTACACTCTTAATGTCCCCATGTATCTGAAATATGTTACGGTTCACGCCAGCCCGTTCAAATAATACGATAAAGAACTCACCGCGCCAAACTTATGCAAATACGCCACGCCGGCAGATATCTCGATCATCTGGTTGGCGCCCCTTAGTCTCAAAGTATGCGTGAGGATAAAGCATATACACTCACCAGCTTAAAGCGAGACACGGCGGGATTGCGCCTAATATATCCAAGAAGATCGCCGTTCTCCATCCAAGGCGAAATCATAGCCATCTTGTCTCGGAATTGAGCAAGCCCTAGTAGTGGAAGCACATTGTCGTGTCGTAGGCGAGACCATATATAAAGTTCAAGGGCTACATGCTATAGAAGCATGTGAGAACAGGTAGCACCGCACAGCACCGCACCTTCCGCCATACCTTCAAAATCTTATGACCATTGGTGTCGTCTAACTGAACGTAAAGCCTTGCGCATTTTATGGCTACATGGGTCCCTTCATGTAGAATACCTTTGTATATGTCACCAAAGCCACCTCCGTCGATAGGAGCATGTCCACAGCTGCTGAGATTGAGTTTGTTTGTTACGTCGGGGCACTGGCGTCTAACGAGAAGTGCGATAATTTCAGAGGCAGGCTAACAAAACCAAGTCTCCTAAGCAATCATCACGTTGAATCAGTCAGAGTACAGCCACTTACCATGACGCTAGACACTGTATCAGCTGGGTTTTCATTGACCCCTACATACGGAACGGTTCAATGCATGACCATGCGACTTGTTGAGGCACTACTACCATTTCTAGCCGACTGCATAGTGGCGTATCACTATGCGAGTAGGTCGTGGTCAAGGGCTCTATTCTGGGTCAGATAACGAGGGCGTCGGTAGATTGATCACACTGATACCTCATTGGCGCTCGGTTTTTATACTGGAGCCGAGCGCGCGCTTATGCTTGCCCCTAAAGCAGAAGCCAACGTTGCGTCGTGCAGACCGTAAGCGCCCGGGCAGTGGAACAATCCCGAGAAGTGAGACGCTCACCTGGTTGACCCTTCCAACGATAAAAATTTGAGCTCTCGCTCAGGCGTCCTGTCGCACTTTCCGGAATTCTATTTAGTAAACCCCACTATCTGTTTCGTCACATCCCAAACCCCTCAGAGCTATTCTGTATACACAACAAGCTATGCTCTATGACATGAGTCCGCAAGATCTTATACGGGCTAATCCATTCGTGCACAATTCGAGCTGCAGCCTAAATGTGTCCCCCTTTCCGAAGTTCTACAGTATACTCAATCAAATCTAAATTCTCTCTCCACCCTAGGGGTGGCCAAATACGATTACGATAATATCAAATCCCGTGGAGCTTATCTTAATACGGACCTGCGGATCTCAATAACAGTATCAGCCCGTATTAATTCAGTATTGTATTACGGCATATCATATTGTATTAACAGCATCGTCCATGAAACGGTCGTGCAGACTCCAGCACACATGATAGGCGCTCCAGGCGATTAATACTGCAATGTACTCGGCACGAAGGCTCTAGTGTCGTGCTTAGATAGACGAAAAACCAATGAGATTCATTGGTAGCTGAGGTATCGTATCATGCTGTATTGTATCAAGTTAGGAATATATTATATTAGGTCATATCAAGCTGTGGAGCTTGGGATTTAGTTCGGAATAAATCAGTATTGGATTAGTATTCTGTGATGATATCTGATATAGATCAGTATTTGGCCACCCCTACTCCACCCCCTATCTCCTCTCTCGGACAAAGGCTGGTTTACCTGAATAGATCGACCCTATATCAATCGCTGGCTGTTGAATCATCGTTCAAAATTAGTCGTTTCATGCTGGCGTGCGAAGAGCTTAGATACAAAACGTGCCGGAGAGTCCTGAAATTGACTTCTTCACCGAGCCGGAACTATGTGAGTTCGAACAGTGTATAACCATAAATAACGGCTTCATACCACCGGCTCATTCGAATCGCCAATAATATTCGAGGGCCCAGTCTAAAGCGATGAAGCCATCGACCATTCCTTCAATGGATTCAGTTCCTATCCTCATCTGATGGGTCCGCGAGGAACAATACCTAGAACACATCGAAAGCTTAGCATACAAACAGCCGCACCTTCAGTTTGACTCACATCTGGCGCAAACGGCCATCGATCAAACTCTTCCACTATCCTCGCAAAATCCTGAACTGAAAGCGCATTGATGGGTGTCTTGATATTGACGCGTCGCGCTTCGGGTACGTCCGGGCCTGTGAGTTTGCTCAAGAGGATCGCTGCGCCAGCTCCCAAGTTTCTACCATGGCACCACGAGTCAGACTCAGTAAAGTCAAAATGAAGGGAATAACGACGCACTGGATAGCCTTTTCCAAAGGCGTACTTTTCAGTATAAACAACTGCCTCACCACGTAATCCCATTTTTCCAGAGTGACTCGCGTCCCTTCTTTTGCAGGAACTATCACGCGTTCCAAACTTCCCGCTACTTTCCTATCTTCTGCTCCCATAATTAGCCCTTTCGCATCAGCCGCGCTGATCACTTCCTTTACACCACCCTCGTCAATTATGCGTTCCACCTCTGTTTTCTCTGCCGAGTTGACTGGGGTTTTGGAATCGGTAGGATTGATCACGGCGCGAGCGATCAGTTCGTTGGCTTCTGCCCGTAGCATAATATGACACTCGGCTAGGGGGTCTACGTTGAGGGCTACGAAGGGTTGACCAATGCGTCTATCAACGGGGTTATTAGATCTTCTCAGAGAGTCTCTGGATGAACGAACCTTGCCAGCGGAGTTCTGCTCCCCACGGGCGAGGAATCTGATTTAGGGAAGAAAAGTTTGTTATAGTCCTGGAGCTCTTGGTCTGGTATTACTGGCGACAGTTTGGCTGTCGCCTCGGCAATAACTGTCAACTTGCACCGCGATGATTTCTTTGGCGGTGATTGAACTCTCTGTTATGTCCCACGATGACGTTAATAATTGAGAACTAAGTAATAAAGCGAGCTAACGACTTACCTCGAGCATTCGTTTTGCCATTACCCATGACATCCTCACTCGGCCATACTTGAATAACCACGATTGCTCGGGTATGGCACGGAATAATTGCGCAATAAGCTGTTCGCCCACCGGACCCAAGGGTAAATGGCCGATGAAGTTCAGTGTGGAATGTGGAGCTAGCGCGTCGAGGGAAATTAGGACCAGTCTTAAGTTGCATGATCAAATCAAGTTCGTACCAGATTTCCAATCTTCGGCAACAACATCATCTAACAACCCTAAATCTCGGATTTCGTCGTACGTTTCCCAAATGAAAGCAGAGTGAGGAAGAACGTGTACTCGGTCGTCGTAGTATTCAAGCTCCTATAGACGCGTCTATGTTATTTGCTTGTGGGAAGTCAGATTGTGACCCAGCATACCTTGAGAAATTTTAGATATTTGAGCTCCTCTTCAAGAACGATAACTCGTTTGACCTCTGACCGAGGCAGTTCTAAAAGCGCTCGCGTCACAGCGCCCGGCCCTATCAAATATCGCGCGTTCCCCATTGTCATTCTAGTAACCTGGAGAGGTTCGATTATTACTCACCAGGAAATGCCTCTATAACCACTCTCCCCTCCTTTCTGTTGGAATCCTGATTCAGATTCAAAGCTCCCCGGACGACGTCCCTAGCTTTATCGAACGAGACTAGCGAACACCGACCTCGTGAGGCAGAAACGTTGAAAGCATGGTGCATCTGTCCTCGCGTTGGCCAGGGTGGGAATACGACCGCTTCCTGCTCACTCTTTCGTCGCCCATCAGGATACTGAGATGCTATATCTGCGTAGAGAGCCTCAAGCGCTTCTAGGTATGTTGGAGGTTGAGTTTGACCATTAGAAGATATCGAGGGTCGCGAAAGGAGGTACTGAGAAGTGTGCAAGCTTCGGTGTGGTGGTAGTGATGGAGAAGTACGCCAGCAAGCCAGAATTGGACTTTGGAGTCGAGAGCTAGCAGGAGGTTTCATTAAATCAGAGCAAGAGGGTAGAGAGGCAGCTAAGTGTGAGCTCCAACGCCTAGAGGTACCGTGTACAGAGAAGGCATGTGGTCGCACAATCATTCGCTGGAAACGGACGTGTCGTGGTTATCAGGACTCCTGGCGGTACAATCAAACCCGTTATCACGTGTAAGGCTCAAATTACCGTAAGTAGCTCGACGTTGGGGGTTCAGACCCGCTGCCTTAGCGTATGATAATGTTACACAAATCCCGACGCAGAATTCCCAACTAATTCTTGATCTCAACGTTATTCTATTTCCCCCAACCAGGATTTACGTGTTCGTAGTGCCACTAACGCCGGATGAGCCGGTGCTGTTTCAAGCGTTGACAGTAGTGCCGGGTAGAAGCTAGGGTCCGGCCCACTTTGGCTCATAACTTGTCACGCGTCCGAGCCATCGTTCTTTCGTGGTTTGTGGCACAGTGGCAGTGTGACTTCCTGAATATTTGCAATAATCATCAATATTGAGAACTGGCTAGCGTTGGGGCAGCACCAAGACGCTGATGGGGACCTTTGACAGGCGTCTCAAGACCGGCCAAATTCGTCGTTACGGCACACTAATAGGACGTGGCTTGTCGTGATGCTGTCGCACCAAAATCGCGCACAGCACGACTCCTGATTGGGGCTTCTCTCGTGAGTGTGGCTGCGTTGGGCTGATCGTCGTCGTTGCTCGGCTCAGAATGTAGTGCTCGGCTTTAAGATTTATCGATTCTCGTCATTTTGTGCTGCGTGCGTCAAGACAATTGACAAGTTGTGGAGGTTTATTGTATCAGCTGCCTATTTACCCAGCAACTCACCTTTTCTTGCACGTACCTAAGACTAGTTCGATGGGGTTTTTTTGCACGTCGGCCGAGCGTTAGCTGAAGCAAGAGTATAAAATAAGACAAGGAGGGCTGAAGATTCGTTACAGACGCATACAGACGCACATACTATCCGTATTTCTATCAACTACTACTCTACTAGAAGCGGTCTTCACGGGCCACTAACCTCGCTACTACCTGATGGAGTCTAACACGAACGAGTCATGAGCAGCATACACCAAGCTGTAAGCAGTTGAAAATATATATAATATATTACATTCGGGCTCGGAAATAGCATGGACCACATTTTCGCCTGCCGACTCAGCTCGATGTCTTGCGCGCGCACCGCAGAGAGCGCCTCCGGCGCCATGCGCGCTTAACATGTCCGCTAGGCGGGATCTCAGAGGCTGATGATTGGTTCAATATGATTTGTACAACTGTGAACTACGCTTGTGAAAGCCATTTTATTATTGTAGGCAAGCTGCTTGTTCAACACCTTTGTGGTTATTCGTCAACTACGAATTAAAGATAGAAAATCTCCTGAATTCAAAACTAAGTATTCTACTTGAACGTCGGTAAAAGGGAAACAAACCCGCCGGGCGAGAACAGCCAGCATGGGTATTGCCCTTCGTGCTCACTAGGGGGATTATATTCCGCACGTAGCCTCCTCATTCCTTCTTTATGTAGTCGAGTTCAGTATAGCTCCAACCTCGAACTACTTACAGTAGACTTCCGCAAGTTGCTCGCTGATGGGCCCCAAGCGAGCTTCGGCTTCGCAACGGACCCTAGCAGTTTTTGGCTTGGTCAGCGCTGTGTCAGCGCTTCGCTTTTCAAGTAATTAGGCAGAATAGGATTAAAACCGCATACCAGATGCTACACTAGGAATTAAAGAGAGACGATAAGAGCAAGGAGGGCACGAGAGACATTAGACACAAAAAGACATAAAAAACGAGTGCTTAAACAATGCATCTACTCTTCGGGACAGATGCCAGTATGGCGCCAACAGTTCTGAATCGTATCAGCGTTTACCTCGTCCCAGGCTTGTTGCGCCAGGCGCATTCCGCCCAATTGGTCGACGTGATATGGGTTCTCAACGCCTTGCGCATCAAGTTCGAACGCGTTCTCGCTCGACAAGCGCCGATAGCTCGCCTTGAATGTTCGGATAATCCCTGCGTCCATCGGTTGGAGCCAGGACGTGAGATTCGGAGGTAAATGAGCTACCTCGATGTGTGAGTACGTCGCTCCGTTCAAGTTGTGCGAGCTGGCGTTGTCGCAAAGTAATAGGATGCGGCGATCCTGCCGTTGCATATCAGCATTCAGTATAGTGAGGTACCTAATACACAAATTAAATTCAGTTCAAGCAAAGATATAAGGCGTAAACATACTCACTCGTGCCAGATGGATGAAGTCATCCAAGCTTTGGTGTTGTACCGATAATAAAACCCATAGCTCCCCGGATCGCCGTGCTTAAAGCACCTCGGACGCTTGGCACGACCAATAACCAACGGCTTGAGTCGCTCACCCGTCTGGCTTGTACCAAGAACATATGTGAGCCTACTTTTATCAGCTTTAAGCCCGGACAATGCATGCGAAGCCAGCCCACCGGTGGGGCTATTTCGGTACAGAAGTGCTGTCTCGTCAACGTTGATGCGATCGGCAGGGGCGTAGCGGGCAAGGATTTGGTGGAGGGTCTGCCGATGGCCGTCAATTGTGTGAACAGGGGCAGAAGCTGCCTCGCCGTGAAAGACATAGTGTTTCAAGCCATAACGCTGCTTGAATCGAGTGAGCCAGCCATCGGAGAAGGTGATCCTCTGACTAGGAGGGATGCCGATTTCGTCAGCGATCTTTTTTGCCTTCGTTCGAATAAGCATCCCATTCAGCCGTAGATTTCGCCCCTCAGTCTCTAAAATCCAGTCGCACAATCGCTCTTCAACTTGCGGGAGAGCAGCAGAAATGTTTCGGCGTGAGTTGGCATTGGATATATCCGAGTTGATGTGTTGGCGAATCGAGTTTTCGTTGCGAGAGTACCGTCGAACGGTTTGCTCGCAGATCGTCGTGAAACCCTTGCGGCGGAGCAAGAGTATTAGTTCATCCATAGCCATCTTACCACGGTGTTGCTTGTAGAGCTCGACAATCTCAAGTCTCTGGCCATATGTAAGCTGTTCGCGATTCTTAGACATGATTTGCTTGGATGAAATCAGCATACAAGCTACCAAAATAGGCTGTATGCGGCGAAAACTTACGATTTGAGTACGATTTTGAAGAGAAAAAAAGGCAGAAAACGAGGGAAAATTAAGAGTTCAAAAGAGAGGAAGTTTTTTTACTCGAATCGATTCCTTTGCACCCATTTTATATGTACAGTTGGGGTGCCAAAAACAAAACCGCAGTGTGCGCAGCGTCCGGCGCTTGGATTATGCGATAGTGCACAGCTTTGAGCATGTCCGGCTATGGACCGGTCCGAGAAGCTTCATCAATCGAAGCGAGCAAGTTGCGAACGCGCAGAACCCGAAAGTCTACTGTATTTGCTTATACACCGAACGAAAGTCTCGGCCTGTATCCGTTGTCAATTGGCCTATATGCTTGGATGATCAAATACGAGCTGCTACGGGAGACAGCCGACAGCTTTAGAGTCGCAACAAAACCGTACTGTGAACAAGGGGAGTGAGCGTCTACTAAGTTACGAGGGTTAACTAGGTTTCTGGAAATAAGCACGTGATGAGACAACTTTTGTCTAGCTCGTTTCGAGGCGTCAAAATGCTGACTAATTATGAGGATGGTGTGACCTTGCAGTAGCAAGGTGATCATATCATGCTCCCTCAGTTTCTTCTGAGCGCATCTTCTCGTCAAGCAAGCTTACCTTCGCGAGTTCCGAATCTCCCCTGAGAACATGGAGTTGGCCAGGTTCTCAAGAACGCACTACAGTGCCACCGCCGATCCGTCACTGCAGAACCACCGTGAAACGTGTAAAGACAGCGCGAGAGGCCTAAAGTCCAGCGACCGGTCTAAAAGTTAGTTATCTTTTCTAGAATTGAGGGCGCTCTATGGAATGTAACAGGGGCGATGAATATATGAAGGCAATATTCCAAGCACGCTTGTCATGTCAAGATGAACGGACGGGCAGACGAGCAGACGGGCGGGATGTGCAGCAATATAAAAAACTCAAACGCCGCCACAGACGCTCAGGACCATTCTCGGATACAGAAGGGCGTGGAGCTGGCAGGAGGTGCCCATCAATTTCAAATTCGATAGGTTGCGAGCTGTACATAAGGCTTATCGCACGCAGAAGTACGTATCTACAAGTTACAACGACGCCCCCCTGAATATCTAGCTAGTGAACTCGAACCTCTAAATTCTAATATCTGCTAAATCCAGCGCCGCCCCTGTTTAGTCACAGGAGGCGGCCGGAGGCCGACTGCTGCTTTGCCCAATTTTTTGTAAGTTATGATATACTAACTCGGTCGGCTCAATCTCAATCGTAGGTATTGATTTTTACCGAGCTATGTAGGGTTGGGCAGCTTTAGACTTCTTGTGTCTCGTACAACCTTAAACATTCAAAATGATAGTATAACGTTTGTACCGCCATTGCCGGTGGGTGAGTCCGCTCTAAAGCCATACATACATCGATAATCAGACCTGACGCTCTACAGGTCATATGTATTTATTAGGATTCTACTTCACTTCACTTCACTTCATATATTACTGGGATCTTGACGGTACAGTTTACTCTATTGACGACAATCTTAATCATCACCGAGCCAACGATGTTTGGCCGAATCCAACGACGCTTAATTCGGATTTCTCTGTCGGCCGTATCTGCTATCGTATCGACGAAAGCCTTCAGCTTTACTCGCTGAGGGACTCTCTAGTCAAACCCTGGGTCCTAAAGGCTATGTATAGCAACATACAGGAGGCAAAGGCCGGCCTTGAACTTAAAAGTCATTCATTCGAATATTTCTTTTCGAGTACACCAGAGCTGGGCAATTTGGAGGTGGGAGATTTGGCTCTAGGGTCTCAGGAGGTAATGGGCAGTAGCTTCGGTATGTGTTTACCTCGAGCATTTTTGGGAAGACCTCGATACTAATACCTTACTCGAGGCTCACTTCTTACAACCCCTGTGCCCTGGACAGTTCCACAGCATAAACAGGGTCAACCCGGCTTCCTCCAGGCATCAGTGTCAGACTTCGACTCAGGTTCGTCGTTGGATGACAACCCGGTCAACCAAGATATCTTTCCAGCCGTTTACGAGGCTCCTGCCCCACTACCATCATCGCATGCCAATCCTACTTTCAGCTCCAGGGAAGACATTGACAGATGGGTTGATTCGCTCAAATCACAGAGAAAACTTAAGATTTCTGTGCGGCCCAAGCTCCAGTGTCCTCTAGGGGAATGTCGGATCATCATACGACGCCCACAAGCTCTGAAGGTCAGGAGTCAAATATTTGAACCCGACTGAGAACATATTTGATTGTTATACTCTCTATCTAGGAACACTTGTATACTCACTACCATATCAAGCGTGAGTAGTCCACCAGGCTTCGTAAACATTCATTCGCTTAAATTATATCGTTTCTAGCGTTCACATGTTCACGTCCTGGATGTAGCGAAGCGTTTGCTATACCATCGAACCGAGACCGCCACGTCAAGGCTTGTACCATGCTTGGAGTGTAGTGTCTTAGAAGCCTGTCCAGTTCTATATCCCTGGTAGTCCTATGCCCTTATAATCCCATGCACCTTATCTCCTTGAACATACTTGGTGCGAATCTGGATCATCAAAGCCAGTAAATTAGAGTACAGCTGTTTATGGTGGTCAACCCCTCCCCTCCCCCAGCAAGATTTCTTGGCGAACTTCTGCTAAATGTCGTGTGAGCTCGGCGACATCATCACACCGTTCATCCCCTAGCCTACGATCCTCCGAGGCTGAATAGGTCAGGGATCACCCACATGTATGCGAGTTATCGTGTACTACAGTAGAATGGATAATACACGAGTCAAACTGATCAAAGCATACTCGCCTGGGTGAAGGACTCAACCAAATCGAACGGCGCGGAGATCATACCGCTAACTCGCGTCTCTAGTGCAGAGAAGACCGCTGTAGTGCGTACGGTTGCCCGCAAATGTTGAGGGAGAGTCCAGCTAGGCTTTTTGGTCTTTTTTGACGGGGAGAACGATGGCATGAATAGCCCCAATACGGCCGGGTTGTAAGGAGCGTCTCGTTACGGACACAGGATATATGCGCTGTATTTATGATTAGGGATTGCTCGTATTAAGACTTATGATACGGGAAACTCAGCAACTTACTAATGCAAGTGGCTTTGCTTACAGTATTTACAAACAAGAACGACTGACTAAGAATCATTACTCAACGGCGCATATTCTGTTTCTTCGATTTTTTGATTTTTTTTTTTGAATCGATAATTTATTGTCAGATGAAGGCAAGGCCTTATGTACAACACCAGAAGACAGGAAGAACACTAGGCAACTAAGAGATGAGGGAAAAGAGAGAAAGAAGAGAGGGGCGCCGATGGCGAGACTATCTACGACAAAACCTAGCCCAGATCTCGAGTCTGTAAGGGTACTATACGATGTATCTATGAAACATCTAAAATGGTCACGGAAACGACCAGTGCTGCGTATGAAATAAAATAGAGCAGAAAAAGCGACCTTGTTAAAAAAGAGAAAGGAAAGACTCAAATAGTCCCTGCCCTTAGAGGTGAGGATATCTTGCCGGAGCCGCACGTACTTCGGACATCGAAGTATGAAATGAGCGACTTCGATTATTAAGGTGGTCGCATCGGTGGTATGCTTGATGGCATCCGCCATTACTCCCCGAAATCAACCCAATCGAGGGTGGTTTGGTCGTGATTGTCACAAGGTGACTACATAAGTGCGTCTCCATCACATCCCTAAGAGTACAGCAGAACCTCTTGACTCGCGACCCCTTGACTCGCAATCATTGATGGGGAGTGAATGGATTTAGACCCAAATGTTGCTCTCTGGAGTGCGGGGAGCATTCAATTTTAGTGCGACTTCTTCCCGCTGTCATTGCGAGTCAAGAGGTTCTGCTGTACTTACTCCAGAGCGCTCACAAACTTCAGATGACATTGATCAAGCTGGGTTGGTCATGGATGTGCGAGTTTCTTCAGGAGCTCGGAATCCCGAATTGGCTCGGTCGGCAAATTAGTCACGTGACGATGTTGGAAGCTGCAATTGACCGCCATCACGTATCTCCGAACCCAGATGTGCTCCTGACTGGACAGGTGAGTTTGAATTCACTTTTTTTTGGCACCAGCTAACGCTTTCAGCATCTAGCACTACTATGAGCACTTCATATCTACCACCTGGCACTACTCCCTTGCGAATCCAGAAAGGCTCATCGCGGTCCCCCTCGCCCTCAAAGGAACCCCCACTCCATTCTATGAGCTCTCCGACGCCTACACCATACACGCTAAAGCCACGAAAGCCCTCAAACGCGTCGTCGACCCAGGAGGGCGCGCGTAGGACGTCTTCGTCATACTCTCATCTCCGGTCCAATTCGCTAGTCAGCAACTCGCCGTTTAAAAGTCTTAACGGCGCCGAGCCAGTGGGACCGAGGCATCGACCGGCGCCATCTGGGTTCAACGTATACCGAAATGGCCCTGCACCTGCGTCTGCACGGTCTTCGTTGCATATCAGCATGAGTAGCAGTGGATACGATAGTCAAGATAGCGATACACGACCGTTGGCATTAACTGGACCTCGACCATTGGCTAGCAAGATACCAACACCTAGTCGACGAGTGAGTGGAGGCGGAAATCATCATGGACTGGCGATGGTACCTATCGGATCAGACTCGGACGCTGCGCCGAATGCGCATAGGACGGACTTCAAGCGACGACAAAGTCGAGGGCTGCAGGCGCTTCCGGAGAGCGAGCGGGTGTCGAAGAGTCCGTTTATCTCGCGGTTGTCTGCGGAGAGGCAGGATACGGCGAGTCCGAGCTCTGGCGGAGAGTGGGAGGATACGGAAGCGAGCGCTGGACCGGAGTCATCACCCGAGATAGGGGCGAAGTCTTTGGCCTTGCCGGAGGAGGCGGAAAAAGAGCATGAACTACCTGCGCTGCCATCACCTGTCATTGAACCCGAGGCACCCCGTGCGCAAGAAGAAGAGAGCACACCTCCGCCCCCGCCACCTAAGCCTCTGCACGCTCGCTTGGCAGCTATCACCGCTCGAGCCACAACACCGCCTCGAACACGGACATCCACACCACCTCGCTCGTTATCAATTGATACAACACCCATAAGCTCTCCGACGGCGACCATCCCGTCACCCAGTACGCCTACATCGGCCTACAAGACCCCTCTGTCGTCCCAATCTACCCCGGTCAGGAACGACGAGCCGAGTACACCAACGCCGTCTACGCCTACATCACCCAGCAAGTCACCTCGCCGATCATCCGCCAACGCTCCTTCTCCGACCCGATCATCCCTTGTCTCTAAGCGACTACTTGGTCCTCGCTCGTCACCGTCCCCTCGCGCGAGCCAAGCCTCGCCCATCATGGATAGTCCCAACACTTCTGGAGTCTCACGAACGAGTTCTGGTCGACTCGTCGTTCGCAAGAATAGTGGGGTAAATCGGAAGAATAGTCGGGTCAAGAGGAAGTCGAGCGGTGGAAGATACGTTCCACTGAACCGAAGGGCGAGCACGAAGAACGGGCGGAAACGAAAGACGGTCACGTTCGACGAGCGATGCGATGTACTGGAGTTTGACGCGGGAGTAGGGATCGATGGGGAGGTCTGGAGCGAGGAGGAATGGTCGGATCAGGATCAGCAGGAAGGGTGGGTGAACGAGGATCGAGATGCGGGTAACGAGAGTCCGGACGTGTCGGTAGACGATGGGATGGGACGAAAGCGGTACGCGAGTCCGCCGATGGTACCTAGCGGAGGATGGAATGCGCCGGTGGCATGGGGGTCTAGTCCAGCAATGTCCGCCTCTGGGTCAGGCAACATGTCCGCGAGTGGGAGCGGTAGCAGCATGGCGCAGTCTGGGTCGACCAGCTCGATGTACCCCTCGAGTTCTAGTTCCGGTCGATACGCGAACCTCGGTCTTGGTTCTCCACACGAAGAACTCGAGACGTATGGGTTCGGGCGGCAGGCCACGCTCGCGATGTCTACGCCACCACGTGCAGGAGCGGGCGGGCCAGGATATACACCCGGTCGGCATGGTGCTCGAGCTGGACCGAGTATGCCGGTTTTCACGCCCGGTAGACCTGGAGGTGGACGGGCGGCTGGAGGTGTGTTTGGAGGAGGCGCGAAAGACTCGTTTAGCCGGAATGGAAGGGGTGGGGCGAAGAAGGTTGAAGGCGACTCGCTTGAAAGAATTGAACCTGGGTCGAGGGTGGAGGGGGAAGGGACGGAGCGGAAAGAGCCGATTGTGAAGGTTGAGGATGTATCGGTCGTGATTGGAGACGATTCCGCGCAGGACGCGGGTACTAGTCTTCCAGCGCCACACTCGGCCAGCGACGTCCCGGCTCCAGAACCGATTACTCGCGCCTCTGCTCTAGACATGTTCGACCACGCGTACCCGCTTGAAGATCCCAGCGCACCCGACCTGCGCACGTACGGGAGCAGCACGACTACGTTCAGAGTCGTCAACCCAGACTCGGAGACCGAACCAGCCGAGGAACAGCAGCAGGACAAAGACTTGGAGCAACACGCGAACGAGTTATCCGAGGTTCACGTTCATCATTCCGGTGCTGGCGTCGTTGTGCATCACTCTGGTGGAGCTGGGACGGGTGTGGTTATACAGCATTCTGGGACTGGGATGGTACAGGGGGTGTACGTGCGTCGAACAGGGGCTGATGGGGCTGGTGAGTAAACTTGATTGATGTAGATTTATTCTGATTGTTGATGTTAATTTGAAAAAGCTCCGAACGGGAACCTACCGACCGAAGGCGTCTCAGTCCATCACTCTGGGCATAGCGCAGTTCAAGTATACGATGAACAATCGCCAGACTTGAGCGCGGGTGACATTTCGCTTGGCGGAGCCGGTCTATCATTTGCGAGCTTGATGTCATTCGACAGTATCATCAGTCGGGGAGACGCGAGCCGCCTGAGAGCTGAGGAGGAGGAGGAAGAACAGTCATTTGTGGGCGGGAGGTTGCTGGATGCTCTGAACGAAGAGGAAGTCGTGGTCAAGGAAGAAGAAGAGGAGTTTCAGCTCGAGTCTAGTCCGACACCTAATTCGAGTGCGATAGGGGCCATGTTGGCTGGGTTGGGGGAAAGCGCTAGCCAGGATCTGCAGGGCGGTTCCAATGGCGAACTTACGTCGAGCGCGACCGCACGACCTGGATCCGAGCTGGCACAATCTCCTACTCTTCCCGGAATTGCTGTGGTCAGCCCACTCATGGGAACCGGACATTTACCTTCGTCCAATCCACCCTCTCGATCCAATTCAGCTGCGCAGCCTGTCTGGCAGCCCGCTGCGCGTCCGATAGAACCCAGACATACCGGTGGAAGCGTGAGCGGTCGGTCGCCCCGCATTTCGAGAGACGAAGTTCTCAGACGGTTGAACAACCGGCGGAGCGACAGCGCGAGCTCGAGTTCGTTCAACCGAGCTGGAAGTTCCACCCCGACCCCGATCGACAGAGAGCAAAGCCCGGTAGAGGAAGAGAGCCGGATCGCGCGGGGTGAGTCCGTGGTGTTGGACCGCCGGCCTGCAAAACTTATAGCTCGCCCAGGTCCTCGGATGAGTGGCTCGCGGCTGGAGATTGAGCGGTTGATGGCGGGCGTTGAGCAAGGGTTTGCGGACGCGTCTGGAGAGGGGGATAGTTTTGGATTCAACCCCGCCGACGAGTCGCATACTTCTCTGCCTTATCGGAAGAAGGACCAAATCGAGGAACAAGATGAGCCCGAACCCGAGCCAGAACCCGAGCCCAAACGAAAGCCCGAACCTGCACCCGCGCCCGCGCCCACGCGGATACCCAAACCTACACCTACACTTCCGCCTCCAGTCTCCATACGTGCTCCAATGCCCTCTGCGACCAACTCCGTCACATCTGGCGAGACCGAAACCGAGGTCGACGAGGCTATTACCCCACCTATCGCCCGAACGTTCATGCCAGGACCAGGAGTTGGATCTCGAGCGTTTCAACTTTCTCCTGAAATTGCTCAACTCGATCCCGGACGGCCGAGTTCGTTCCTCGACGAATTCCCTAGTCGACCGAGCTCGTTCCTGAGCACCTCGAGTGGAGGTGAATTGACTGGTAAAGCGAGAATCAAGGCTCATGAGGAGAGGATCCTCGCGAAGCGAAGAGAGATGCGTGGTGGTCCTAGTCGACCACGGAGTAAGAGTTTCGGTGATACGCTTGTAAGTCCGACGTACATTTGCCTGAGGTCTGATGATTGACGTTTTTGAACAAAAGCCCAAAATCCCAGATAAACCCGAGTTACTGGAGATCCCTGTGGATAGTGGTGAACTCGCGCTGGAGGAATCGTTCAACGAACAGATGAATAAGATCTATCAGGGAGGAGAGGTGTGTCCACACTCTTGTTCAGCCCACTGACAAGGACTAACGGATAGTATTCAGGCTCGTAGCTATTATCTTCGTGAGGCCGATCACACGATCTATGTGGATGACAAGGTCAAGCACAACCGACGTGCTGGTGACGTCGATAATGGAAAGGCGTGGAGGACTGTGCGCCGGCCTTCGGATATGGTGCGTTAATTCACAATATATAATTCATAAAAAAATCCTAACGCTAGTCCCAGAATGAGTACTCCAGACAGATCAAAGAGCTGCGAGCTCAGGCTGGGACTACCAAAGCGCACGGCAAGGTATTCGTCAAAGGTACGCATCTTCTAGTGCAATTTGCTATGTAACTGATTTTTTGGGTGAAGTTCGAGGTTTGCAGCGGTTATGCGTGCCTATACCTCAGCAGCCAACGTATTTTACCTGCACGCTCAACAACGGTATTCATTTCGTTACAACCCCGGAATGCGTGCTCGAGCAAAATGCGGTAATTGACCA
>WSTH01000641.1:5041-20512 GCA_019616345.1 Ceratobasidium sp. 395
GAGTGCGTCGATGGATAGGGCTTAAGAGTAATCAGTGACCGTTTGAAACACTTGTCAATTCGAGTCTAATTCTAAGTACAAAGAATAGGAGCTCATCCTTCAGCTCCTTTTATACCGTCTATCAAGCCGTATCTCAACAATAGCAGCAAGTACGTGCATGTATTTGCGTGTTCTACCAAGAGTCGCCTATACGTGAACTCTTGGTTATGGTGTGACCATGAGGTGCGCACTAGATAAGTTACTAATGCGCTGGTACTGATGTTCTAGCGCTTTCTACATGTCTTTTTACGTATTTTATATGTATTATCTCACAGTGCTTGTTTTTTATGGGTACATGTATCTATGTTTGTCTATGTATATGAACATGTAAACTTTCCATTCGCCCTCCTCAGTTTTCCTAAGAAAACTGGGTACTCTATGTTAAAACAAAACAAACAAAAAGCTCTATTCTACCATATTTTGTCATCATAGCCTTCAATAGCCCATCCATCCTTGTCTGAGTCTACGAGCGGGTTGGCATCCAAGTAGCAGTAGAAAAAGAACATTTCGCAGCATGCACATTCAGCACATACATCCAGGTCACATTTAATGATTAAGCATACCTGCTGGCGTAGTATACAAAGCGTTCCTGGAGTTACAACTGGTCTGCCCGGTTCCCAAACTCTGCCTGGGTCTGTCAATCTCGATCGGCTCGGAGCCAGTATTGGTGCTGGAGCGATTGATTGGTTGGGCTGGTATGGTGGTGGCGGTTGGCAATCTCTTGCCGCCCTTCTTGCCTCATATGTGCGGTTTCCCTCACATGTATGGAATAAAGCACTGGCTCTTGTTGCCTTAGGAGGTAGCCTGGCCATCCTGTTGGCCGTTGATGTTGTTGTGCCAAGTGAGTTGCTTTGGAGCTGTTGGCGCTCCTGTAAGTATGTGCCGTTAACTCGCTGGGTTATTTCAACCACAAGCTCGTCAGGCGTACCAATGCGGGACGCCAGCAACGTGGTCAATTGACCAGTAAACCTGTCGGGAATTGGCAGGTAATTGGCTTCTATCAGGGGACGGCGTGGGGATACAGTGTTCCCAACGCTTCGGAGAATGGTGCGCAGCTCATCCTGGGTCTCCATAAGCGCCTGGAGCGCCTGGGTTGCGAGGTCAATCATGTTGCTGTCCTCAGTTGCAGTGAAGCGAGTATGATGATGGGTGGAAGTGGTCATAGGGGACGGGACGTCAGTACCAGACCGGGCTAACGTCATAGTGCGGTATAGCTGGTAGGTCCAGGGTTTGACACCAGGGTGCCTGTTGAGGCCCAAGTGGTGGTTGTTCAGGGCGTCACAGTAAGTGATGCATTTGTTATGTTGTCCGCAAGTAAGGGAGATGTTGTGGCGCGGGTTCAAAGTGTACATAGAGAGTAATGGAGGAAGATTTGAAGAGTAGAAGGTATTGTGAGTCAAGCTTAAGAGGTAATGCGACAATGATAGTACACTCTTTTCCTTTGCTTTATATACCATTTTTTTATCTCTCCATGCGTATATATGCGCCTCTAACTCATGCATGTCAATGCAATTCATTTCAAGCGAGGGGGAGTCTTCCTCCTTCCCTTGCTCCTCGTTATTGGACCCCCAGTCTTCCTTTGGATCCATCCAGGGTAGTTGCGTCGCATCATTGACTCCCTGTGCCTCAAGGTAGGCGTCCATTGCTTCCAAGTGGCCTATATGCGCAAACTTCTCCCAGCTGAAGTCGCCGCTTTTCCATAGCATTTTGAAGTCGGACTCCCAGCCTTTACCAGCATGAGTGACTATCCTATCCACTGCCCATTCTTCTGGTTCCTTATCTAGCGCAATGATTTGCTCACTGCTGCGGCCTGGGAACCGTCTATCATTGTTAGGTATATGTGGTCGCAAAAGCGACGCATGGAACACGGGGTGAATACCTCTAGTGCTTAGCTCACTTGGTCAGTCAATTTTATACAATGTCCCCTTCGTTACTTCTTGTATAATACAATAAGGATCAATATATTTTGGAGTGAGCTTTCTTGAGAATTGCACGGGTAAATGCATATTCTTACTGGATAGGTATAGTAGATTGTTCACTTTAAATTCAGCAGCCCTTCTGCGCTTGTTAGACTGCTCGGACTGCCTAAATCTCAATGCTATGACTGCATCGTGGGCTTGCATCAATGCCTTGCGTTGTCTCCCAAGGTAACGTCACACCCCTGTGTACTGACATTCGGTTTGCCATACCATAGGAGGTGGGGTGCGTCCATAATTGAGGTAAAATAGTGTATAACCGGTCGTATCTGACACACTTGCATTGAGTGCATATTCAATACCCAGTAAGTATTTCACCCAATCATTCTGCTTGCCCTCCATGCACTGTCTAATCATCAAGCCAATTGTTTTATTGGCTTGTTCTGTAGCTCTGTTGGTCTCTGGGTGATACGCAGAGCTCA
The DNA here is from genome assembly GCA_019616345.1 of Ceratobasidium sp. 395. Taxonomy (NCBI): domain Eukaryota; kingdom Fungi; phylum Basidiomycota; class Agaricomycetes; order Cantharellales; family Ceratobasidiaceae; genus Ceratobasidium; species Ceratobasidium sp. 395. Next base: position 7,479 of record WSTH01000641.1, read on the forward strand.
ATTGCGTTTGGATACCCATGAGCCTATTTGACTCACTCCAAAAGGTAGCCGTAAACAAAGAGTCCCAATCCGAAATGATGACCTTTGTGATCCCATGTATCTTGTATATATGTTCATACATCAATTCAGCTATATCTTTTGAGCAATAGGTTTGTATTGTGGGTATCATCCTAACCATGCCAGTGGTGTGGTCTACAGCAACAAGCATCATGTCCCATTTGCCAAAGAGGTTTTCAGACTCTGGCAAAGGTCCAACAAAATCAATGCTGAATTGCTCCCATGGATCTTTGGGACGCTTGAGGGGGACTAGCAGTCCCAATTCGCACTGGGTAGACAATTTTTGCAGTTGCGCATACATTGCACAATTGGCAGTAATCCTTGACGTTGGTTACCATTGAGTCCCACCAGACTCTTCCCTGCATTGAATACAGGGTTTTCTTGGCTCCCGCGTTCTTCAGCAGCTTGTGGGATTCTCTAATTACTTGCTCGTGCAAGTTGTTTCCCTTAGCGCTTAGTTTTGGCACGCATATAGCCTGCCCCCGCTTGTCATTCATGTACATAATCCCATCCCAAATGTCAAAGTTGCGAAATTGTGATGGATTTGCATATCCTTTAGACATTAGGTTATCGCCCTGATAATTGTCTTTTATTGTATCCAGGAGTGTTGGGCTTGCGTCATAGTAGGCAAGCGTCTTTTTCTCATGTGCCTTATCATCTTTGCTCAATCCTTGATGTTTAGTTTTGGTTTGAGCTCCATCTCAGTGAGTCATATTATCAGTTTTGTTTTTGTTCTCCGCTGCTTGCACATCTTGTTGTGGGCTAGCAGTGGTTGCGCCCTCCATTTCCCCTTTTGGGACGCGTTTAGAAGCCCAGCACTTCTTTTGTTTGGGTGCTTTGATGGGAGCTGCGTATTTGATCACCGGCCAGTGTTCTCGGCCAGATTGCTGAAGACTATCCTTGCTCATGTCATCAGCCCTGGATTCTTTGGGTCCCTGTTTGGTCGCGCCTTCCAATTGAACTTCTGATGCTTCTGACACTTTGATTTCCTTTTTGAGCGTCTCCAGGTTCTAAGGAGCAACTGCTGCGTTTGCAACAAGGAGTGGGATGGTGAGTCCCTCCTTCTCCTTGAGGGCTATCTGGGATATATCCATTTGTTCCTCTGAGTCATCATCCTCAGGTACATATTCGCTAAGCGCTGGAACCAAGCCTTCAGGTTCATCCGCATATATGCACGACAAAGCGTCTGCAACCTTATTTTCTTTTCCCGGTATATGTATAATTACAAAATCAAATTGATTTGTTTGCTCCAACCAACGTGCTTGTCTTCTGGACAAGTTCTTCTGTGTTAACATATTAATTCACAACTTGTTGTCCGTATGTATGCGGAACTTAGCGCTGTGCAGTTGGTACTGGAACCTTGCAAGCGATTCTTCAATGGCATAAAGTTCCAACTCATGCACAGGGTAATTCTGTTGCATAGGTGCAGATTTACCAGACCAGAACATTGCTATTCTCACGGTTTCTATGTCTTCACCTTGGGACAATACCCCGCTAGCGCCTGTCAGACTTGCATCTGTTACTAGGTTGACGGGCGGCGCCTTTTCCGAGTAGTCGATCACGATCCTATGATGGTCGCACCACTTATTGACTATCAACTTTGTTTCTTCAAACGCTCTTTGCGCCGTACTGTCCCAGTTCCATTGCTTGTGCAGGGAAGCGCGCGTTGTGAGTATTCCCATAGGTATCCTAATACCATTGCGGTTTGGAGCTAAGTAACCCACTGCGCCTATAAAGCTCATCAGCTGCTCCTTGGTATTAGGAACCTTCCAGTTGACTATGGAGTCAACTTTATGCGGGTCCATTTGGACACCGCGCGAATTGACGATGTGACCAAGTATATGCAGGGTTTCTACAAGAAACTGCATCTTCTTTGGACTGTGGAACAACTTCTCTTGCCTCAGTACTTCAAATACTTCTTTCACGCGTCGTATATGCTCCTCAAGCGTATTTGTAAATATAACTATATCGTCTCAAAAGACGTGCATATATGCACTGATTGCATGTGTGAATATGTGATTCATCAGCAATTGGTACGTAGCTGAAGTGTTGCAGTCTCCAATCTGCATTACCTCGCTAGTCATGGTACCACTAGGTGTAGTAAACAGCATCTTAGGGACGTCTTCTGGTTCAACGTGTATCTGCTCATACGCATCTTTCCCATCTATCAAGCTGCAATACGGGTACTTAGATACCTTCCACAGGATTTCTTGTATATCAGGTAAGGGTGACACCATTTTGTAAGCATTGGTGTTCTGTCCCCTTTAGTACAGTTTGCAGTGTTGACTCCCCTTCAACACCTTTCTTGGGTATTAATAACATTGGTACAGCGTTAACACCAGTCGCAAATTGCCAGCGTCCAGTGTCTAGGCAAGCTTTTAGCTTTATTTCCTACTCATTCCTCAGTGCTTCAGGGCAGCGCAAGCTACACCATGAATAAATTTTGTTCTCATCTATCAGTGGGATACAGTGATTGATCATGCGCAATGGAGGTAAGGGCGTTTCAGACGCCTTTTTGCATATATCTTCACTCTCTTGCTTTAATTCTTCACACGGCTTTTCTAATTCATCTTTGTACACCACTGTGGCGTTAGAAGAAATGGTTCATATAGTGGGACCGTCTAAAGGTAATGCTTTATTGGATTGCACGAGTACTGACTTGGGGTTAAACCCGAGCATAATACTATGCTTGTACCTAAAAGTAGTACCCAGAATGAGATGGTATCGATCCAGATTAACTACATCTAGACAATATTGTTTGTCTATATCCTGGTACTTGATGTTAACTGTAGCAGAGTGCTTGATAACACCGCGCGATCCTGAAACTGCCATTGCGAGACCCATAGGTTTTGCAAGTACACCAGTCTTTATCCTTAGTTGATTGACCGTTGTAGTGGAGATCAAATCTCCTAAGGATCCCGAGTCAAGGAGCACTCGGCAACTTTTCCCATCAATGAACATTTTGACTACGATCGCTCGTGCAAATTTTTGATCAAAATCTTTGGGCATAGCTGCGTTGCGCTCTAACTCTCCCTGTTCCTTATTTTTCTTCACTTCTGCAGCGTAGAGCTCAACATACTCATCAATCTTCTCTAACAAGGTCTTATGGTTGTTATATGTGTTGGTGTTCCCGTCGCATTCATCCTCTTCAGGATCGCACTCTTTGTTTTCAGAACTACTTTCTTCATTATCTGAGTCTCTTTCATCGTCTCTGTAGCTACTATCAGAGTGTATGTCAGTGTTATTGACTTCCATTCCTCAGCGTTTAGCGTCAAGATTGTCTATATGCGCGAATCTGACTGCAGAAATAGAAAGCGTCGAGGGTTTGGCCTGGTTTCTCTTTGGACAATCCTTGGCGGTATGTCCAACTTTGCTACAGTTGAAGCATTTACCTGCTGCACAGTACTGCTCAACTTGCTCCTTTGGGAGTTGCAGGCCCTGTTTAGGGTTGTGTTTTGCTTTCCAGTCCTGTTTCTCTTTGGGTTTCTAGGTGTACGCGGTTTATTGTTCTTTGAATATGTAATATTGCTGCTTTCCGTAGAAGATTGACCCCTATATGCAGGTCAATTTGGCTTATTACGTCTTTGATCCCTATTCTCTTTCTGTTTTCATCGATCTTCCTCGTTCCTACAGATTTTTTGCACCATCTCAAACCGGATACCCAACTCTGCAAGCTCTTGTACAGTGTTGGTTTCAGCGCTATACCCAGCCTTAGCCCACTCAATACAAAGGTACGAGTGTGCGCCTTCCCATATGCATTGCGCAACTTGTCTGTCCGTTAGATTGCTCAAGAGCCTTTGGTATTTTTGTTGCAATCTAATGAAGTCCTTAAAGACCTTGGTCTGTTTGCTTCATGCCCGTAAACCTTCACCTTCGGTGCACATTTATGTTAGGTGGGAAGCAATGTTCAAACAGCTCTACGGTGAGTCTGTTAAAATTGTACTCCCAAGGTCTAGGAGTGATGTTGTCCATGTAGTAAGTTCCTGCTTTGTCTGATAAGAACAATATTACATGGTTCATTGTCTTGGTTTCATCAAAACTGGTATCGCAGATCCAGGTGTTAACCTCAAAGATCCATTGCTTATATACATCAAAGTCTGCAGACCCGTTGTATATGGTAGGTAACTTTGTTTTATACCCACTCAACTTCAGTTTTTCTATCTTCTCGCGCTGTCTTTTTGCACATTCTTTTTCTTTGGCTGACTTAGTGAGTTTTTTGCGCCTTTCCTTCTCAACCTTCTTATATGTGCGTTATTCAGGCTTGCTCATTTTTTTATGTTTGTCATCACTACTAGAGCTGCCTTCACTGTCGCCACCCCCTGGCTTGCCTCCTGAAGCGACTCAAAGAGGAGCAAGGGTAGAGGTAGACGACTGACTGGCCTGTGTCAGGTGGTTGAAGCTAACAGTCTTTGGAGCAGTTGTTTGATTGGGTGTATGTGCCGTGGTTCCACTGGGACCAGGTGCGTTTTTAGCGCCTAGGGGTTGTAGCATGCTTGCTAAGTATCCCTGGGTTGGCTTTTGCTGCAACATTGTATCTTGTCCCTTCCCCTTTCAGGAGTATAGGGTAGTTGAGCGGAAAGCACAGTAGCGCTTGTACCAAGTGACACGCGAGCCCTGTCTTTTACGCGTATAGTACTAGCCAGAGCGTCTAACATGGGAGGATTATCTGTAAGGGGATTATAGGGTATAGTCAAAGTACCAGCAGGAGGAGGAGCGAGCATTGCCGCTCTTTCCCTCCTTTCTCTTCTCTTCTTTTCCCTATCTAATCACTCCTGTGCGCGGATCTCCTCGGCTGTCATAGTACACTCCGACTGTATGCGCTCCATTTCTTTGTTAAACCTTTCATTCAGCTGTGCCAATTGTTCAGCATACTCTTGTTTGACTTGCTTAACAAGTTCTTTCAGCTTGTTGATGAGTGCCCGTTCTTCGGCATCTCATTCTTCTTCTAATTTAGCCTTGGCTTCAGCTATGTTCAGGTAGGCAATTCTCTTTCAGTAACTGTTCACAATGCCTGGTTTCTATTTCAGCATCTAATTCTGGGTTTTTTCTTTGTCTAGACCCTTTTTGGGTACTTGTTGTTATGCTGTACTCCCCTCTGGAGTCATCGCTATCTGTTAAGCGTGTAACTATATTCACGCTTCTGTCATTGTCGTACGTGGCATCAAATAAAGACAATTCTGGAGCAGCTGCGTATGTGCTGGCTTGCTCTGCACTAAGCTTAGCCTCTCTATCATGAGTCAAGCTGGAATGGTGAGTCCGTGATCTCACGCTAGGACTACCTGGGGTCGCTGTATGCACCCCCGCCTCTTGTGAACTCACTTCCCCGGTGGGCAGACCTCTTGGGGGAGCGAGCGGACTACCTATCTGAGCTCTAGCCAAGCTCCAAGATAGTAATCCTACTGGTGGTAGGCTCGGGCTCCCAGTAAGCAAGGCAGAGCCGGCCCGGACCAAGGATCCGGGTAAGCGTGCAGACCCTTGTGTTGCTTCCAATGCTCCTTCCGTGGCGTCATCTCCGATGTATGACATTATCACCGCTTCTGTGTACACACACGTGTCAATAAGGTGCGAGTTTTTCTTTGCTCTCAAGTTTCCCAGTTAGTCCTCCCTCTGTTGATCAGGCATCGAGAGCTGGTAAGTACGAATGTTATTTGTAGGTTGAAAAATGCAAACCTCCTGTAAATACAAACCAAAACAAAGTCTGTTAGTAAACAAACAGAAGTTAGCAGCATACCTAGCAAACAGAGACAAACCAAGTGCGTCGATGGATAGGGCTTAAGAGTAATCAGTGACCGTTTGAAACACTTGTCAATTCGAGTCTAATTCTAAGTACAAAGAATAGGAGCTCATCCTTCAGCTCCTTTTATACCGTCCATCAAGCCGTATCTCAGCAATAGCAGCGAGTACGTGCATGTATTTGCGTGTTCTACCAAGAGGCGCCTATATGTGAACTCTTGGTTATGGTGCGACCATGAGGTGCACACTAGATAAGTTACTAATGCGCTGGTACTGATGTTCTAGCGCTTTCTACATGTCTTTTTATGTATTTTATATGTATTATCTCACAGTGCTTGTTTTTTATGGGTACATGTATCTATGTTTGTCTATGTATATGTACATGTAAACCTTCCGCCAAGTACCCCCAGCTCTGCCCAACCCTATCAAATTACCACTTAGGCCCTGGGAAGAAACTACATACAACTTGGTCACACAGTTACTAGAATTGGAGGGCATTGACGTAATCCTCACAGTAGTTGATCAACTGTCAAAAATGGTACACTTTATCCCAACTACCTCAAACGCTACTGCCATTGATGTCACCAACTTGTTTGTTACTTATGTCTGGAAACTACATGGTCTACCAAAGAAAGCCATATCTGACAGAGGACCCAATTTCAATTCTAAATTCCTCTGGCAACTGTACAAACGCCTGGACATTAAACCTTCTTTCTCTTTGGCTTATCGCCCACCAACGGATGGACAATCAGAACAAGCCAACCAAGTCGAGGAAGGGTTCCTCAGGCATTATGTATCACACAAGCAGGATAATTGAGTTGCACTCTTACCTATGGCAGAGTTCTCCTACAACAATGGTATACAAGCTTTCACTGGCAAAACACCATTTTATGTGTGCTATGGCTTCCACCCCCAGTTCACTATAGGGGATACAGACACTGAGGATGTTCCGGCAGTGGACAAACAAGCAGATTGGCTGAAAGACAGCTTTGACAAATTACGGGCCGCACTTGAAACCTCTAATCAAAAGATAAAAGAGTTTTATGATCAAAAACATAGAGCCCCCGTTAAGATCGATGTTGGAGATAAAGTCTTTATTGATTGTTGAGACATCCAAACAGATCAACCATCCAGGAAACTTGCGGCAAAAAGAATAGGACCATTCCAAGTACTAGAAAAGATTGGAACACATGCTTTCAAGCTAAAGCTACCCCATACCCTGAAAGTTCATCCAGTGTTCCACGTCTCAAAGGTACTCCTAAAACAAAACCAACAATAACCAATACGTCTTCCTCCTGTTATCACTCCTGAAGGAGAAGAGGAATTCAAAGTAGAAACAGTTCTCAACTCGAAGAAAATGAGAGGTGTTGTCAAGTACCTTATCAAATGGAAAGGATATGGACTGGCTGACAATACTTGGGAACCATACAAACATCTGGTCAATGCGAACGATGCCCTGTTAAAGTTCCATCAGAAAAACAAACATGGTCAGAGGGACCATCCAGTCTAGACGGGGGGTAGTGTCATGACTTGACACGCTTCCAAATATTACACTTTATTTTATTATTTTTTCTTCAGACACATCGCTTTTATAGAACATTTGCAAGGATGTGTCATCTCTTTGTTGTCAGGGTTCATTAGTCAGAAGTCACGTGATCTCAGAATGTTCCAGAAGTCTCTGTCATCTCGTATTTCACATTTCATATCAAATACCTGTATGACTCGATTTGCTTCTCAGTTTGTTTGCATAGATACAAGGCTGTGCTCCCTAGTGTATATAACCAAGGGCAAGTTTGAGGTTACAGACCAAGAACTTGACATCCTCGTCAATACAGTTCTCTCTCATATCCTTTGGTCACTGAGGCATCTCGTCCTCATACCCTTTACTCATTGTCTACCACATTATCAAGAACTCTGACAGGCTTACACTTTTACCGGTTATGGAGCTCAAGGTCAAACCTTGAAAAGTGCAATAATTGATATTGCCCAGCCTCCTACAGGGGGAATGTTGAGTCAGCCAAACGTCTACGTAGCACTGTCTTGCTGTTTGGGACCTGAAGATGTCCAGATTCTGCGGGACTTTGATCGTGCTTTCATGAAACAACCAATTGATGTGGATCTTGTGACAGACAACAAAAGGCTTGAACAGTTAAACTCGCTGACCCAACAATGGTGGGATGACTTGAATGTTCAGAATCATCGTATGGAGAGCAGCGATACTGAACAATCTTGACTTAGCCTAGTAATTAAATTGAAATAAACAAAATGTATATAGTTGAGCTAATGTATCGTGCAATAAAAATCAATTCTAGTGGGCCTACGATTGTGCAGCCTTTTGACCAGTTCTATGGGATGCGTCACGTGATCGATGTGATACACGCTCATTTACACATATATGCATCTCAGAAATACTCAAAAATCGCCGGCTTTAATACATACATGATTACCTCTTGAGTCTTATCAAGCACAGGGTGTCTAGACCTCATCATACCTCTTGTGTGCAACCAACAGCTCGCATGACGGAAAGTCTACCTCTGTGCAACCACCTGCTTGTTTTACGGGGATCCCTAGTGGCTGCATCAAAAGCAAAAAGTACACACAAAAAAAATAGAATAAATAACCTTGGGTGAAAGGTATTTCAGCAAGTCAATGGTATGCTGCCCTGGTCTCTGTACTATAGGTAAAAAAGAGGCTGAACGGGATATAGACACATAGAAGAGTGAAATGCTACAAATTGAAATCACAATACACCCATCTAAAGCTGTTGTTTAAGTACATATTCTTATGTTAATAGTTTAGCCCTAGTACCAATAAGACTACTCAGTAGATGTCAATGTCTGAACTATGTTATATGGATTGAACAAATCACATGAAAAAGGCTAGACATCAACAAGCAATAGGAATTAGGACAACAAGTAGTCCTTGCTGATTGTGCTACACAACACTAGTGAACAAGTAAACATTCCCAGCAACACATTACAATGGCTTGCTGTATAATTTGAGAATTGTAAACGCAAACTAACAAGACACTTGTAGAGTAAGTTTGGAGGTTATTATAGAACTACGGTTACATCTCTGAGGAAAGTGAAAGAACCAAAGATGTTGCAGGGCTAGATACTGGGCTAGCTAACTCTAGTGACGGAGGTGGAGTAGGTGCTGAGTTGTAACGATGATTCCCAGAGTTACTGTAGTGTCCAGGAACATTGTATGTGTATGGATTGAAATCTGAAATAGGGCTTGTTGGTAGTGCAAGGTGCTCCATAGTATCATTGAAAGTACAATAAGAGGGAATCAAGGGAGACAATAGCCAAGAAGAAAGGTTTGGGCCTGTGCACAAAAAAGTATCTTGGCTTCTGCTGCCTTCATACAATGATACTGGTCAAAATCTGGAGTAAATTGCTTCCCATGCGGGAGATGGCTGTGCAACCAAAACAGGAGTATTAAGTAGACTATGCATAACAACCTGGTCCCCACGCAAGTCTGAGTATCACACCCAGATTACACCAGGTAATGCAAATACTAGGATGCCGTTTTGATCTTCGGCTGTGAAGTTCCCAAGTTCCGCTTCTATGTAATATGACATGTTGATCAGGGTCCCACAAGGTATGGAAATAAAAAGCTGATCTCTATGCCAGTGTAGCTGACAGAACAATCTGATTGGGTAGCAGAGTAGTGGCATATTCCAAGTTTATTCCAAAAGATCAAGTAGAGTACCAAATTTGTCTCTTTGCTGATAAACAAAAATTAAGATAACTAGACCAAGTGCAAACAGCACCTGAAGCATCTTTACCAGAAGGATATATGGATTCAGAAAAATTAAGTTGGTCTCTGACATAAGACTTAAGCTGTGGATGGAGCACATCAGATGATTTTTTAGTGCAAGTTACTGCACCAGCGTGGGTTATGACCAAAAGCTAACGTATTGTGACATGCTATCATATATTAGGGCTTGACAGAGAATTGCTTCCTAGGATGTGATTAGAGGACACAATGTTGTACCATTTAACTAGCTACAAAACAATGGCAAGGCAAAAAGCCATTGATTCAATCTCAGAGCTGATTGCACTTGCATCTGCTTTCATAGCATAGGGGCAGGGAATTCACATTTTCACTCGCTCCCAAAGTCCTCAGCGTACGCATAGGCTTTGGTTCCATTGCAATCAATTTATTCAGCATTTTAACTTTGAACCCCTGGTAAGTGAAACACACGCATACTTATTCGCTGTCAGGGTTTACTCAACCAAACCCTATCTCTGCCACATATGGTCTGGACTTCTGCCACCAAATTCTATCTTAAATTTCACACAGTATTCACTCCATCTGATCTTCCCATACCTATTTAGTCCTCCTTGCCGGTTCACAGTACCAGTCTCCCTCTAGCTTTGAACAAGGTGTTTGGGACTTTCGGTTACTGTGCTGCAAATACTATTGTGCTGGCCTGACGCTCCATTCACACTGCTAGATTCACACTGTTGCAGTACCAAGTCTATACTATTGCGTACTAGGCCTATCGGTTCAACGTGCATATTTGTCTTTCCCCAGTTTCACACAGACCTTCCGCACTGATTCATTTCCGCAATCTAAAAACATATTGTTCACCTGTCCATGTTTGACACCTGCCCGCAGTTATCATTGGACTGCCATACTCCTGACCTATCCGCTTCTGTCATAACCTCTCAGTGCTGCAGCCGCTACTTACTTTTTTGTGCGCTATATATGAGGGACAATTTGATCATGCCACCCTGCCTGCGCCTATCACCTGCACCTACTGTACCCTCTAACACTTGCGTGCATTCTCACCTCTCTTGTTTTCATCATGTGGTACCCCAGTGATGTTTCCAACACTCCCTTAGGCATTACCCATATCTCTGAATTACCAATTTCCCTTCTTGCACTAGCAGCCATCCTCCTAGTTTGCACTGTACTCCTCTTTGGGTTGCCATACTGTCTGTACACATGCAGACACCAAATATCCAACCAGTCCAGATTGTTGGTGCTCATTTACACACTTCTCATAAACCACAATAGAATCGGACACCCAGGAACCTTCATATGCTCCCTTCCTCTTTGTGTTTGCATTCAGCATGATCACTTTGAACTGGACCGCCAGCTCAGGTTTTACTGGCAACGCCAAGTACAAGTCAGATTTGTCACGCCAACACATTCTCCACCCTCCCAAAGCCCACCACTCCTCCCAACTGTCCACAGCGTTGCTCTTGTGCCAGTTACATCAGTGCCACCGGCTCATATACGCCCACCATCCCCTGAGAATGATATTGCTGATCACTGGTCACTTGATGGATCGCTGGAAGCATCATACATCTCTAGTTGTTGTTCAAGCACCACAGCAATGGTCCCTTTTTTGTTCCCCTTACCCCCGCCCCCTTGCCCTGCCTGTGTTCCTCCCAAAGCAGCTGATACGTTAGTCTCTTCTGTGATCTTGATATCACATCAATAACATTATTTGCTAGCCACTCTACACCGGTTTAGTTGTTCATCAGCGTTCAATTATAACTCACAGGCTTTGACTCCACCCTACTAGGCTATCTTCAATAGCCAAATTTCTCGTTGTCGCCATGCTCACAATGCCCTACTCTTGATTTTGTGTCCCCTTCCCATCTTTTTTTTTTATGTCTTCTTTGAGTTGCCTGGTCTGTATGCTATCAGGCTATTTGAATCTATCTTATTCCATTGCCACCCAGTGTTTCCAATGAGTCTTACTACAGTTTTAATGAGCTCCTGCAAGCAGAGTGCATTCCCCACCAAACAGATCCACCCTTCATATGCATGTTTGCCGTACACTACTCTGCTTTCCCCTATCATTGTATCTTTTTTTTTACAATTCCGTCTTCATATTATAGCAGTTTCAAATGGCTCAATATATGAGTATACACAGCAAACAACAAGTTGTAACATTTAGCTGTGTCTGCTGAGCGGTGGGCTGTCGTCAGGAGTGTCGATTGCAATGTTGAAAGTTATGTAAGTTGTAGGGAGCAGCGGGGATTGCAAAGCCCAATGGTGGATTGAAGCAGGGCGGGCCTGGCATCAAGCTAGTTCCACATGCTGTTCTCCTAGTTTGGTTGGCCATGAGCACATTCAACAACGCCATGTTGTCAGCAAGCTACTGATTAGTGAACAAAGGAGAATTGGCTTCCAAAGAGGTAAGACAGAGTTAGCTAAATGACTAACACAAACAACAAATACTAAGACTCGCTGTTGAGCAGTAAGAGGATAGTATGAATGAACAACGGTAAACAAGTAATGAATGTAGTGAACAGCGCTATCCTTCCGCAAACCAATAAAGTGGTTGTGTTGGCTGAATTGGAGAGATTAAACTTGAAGATGACACAGTGTGTGGCTGGCGCAATGGATTGGGATCTCTAAGAACACTGTACAATGGGCTTGTAAATTTGATGTCAGGCGTTCCAGGTCATGGAGACTACGCAACAAGAGAGATGAGATTTGCTGCCAAATTTAGATAATACACCTGATCAGACATAAGGATGTCCAAGTTATAAGCTTGTTAGAACTATGATAATGTCTGTTAATTGACGGACTACAGTGTCCAGTATGCCACAAAACCCATTGTAAAAAACTGCGTACACTGTTGCAAGTGTTTCAGCATATGGACTACATGCTTATGTAAGCTGATATCCTCATGTGTGATAGTCCGCCGTCTTGGCTGGCCGAGAGAAGTTGTTTGAGCCAGTCTGGCTCAGAACTGACTGAGATACATAACAAACACCGCTGGCGCTTTTACGATGGGCTTTGCGGAAGGTATAACCCAAAAGCATTCTGTGGCCACACCACCACATGGAGATGGCTGGCCAGCACCACCTGTTGCACAGTACAACATACATGCCAGCTGAGTGATACGCCAGAGTTTCATGCTGTTTGCATTGCTCAGTGGTGTGCTGCAGGCAACCCAACTTTCCACTGTGCATGGTGTACTGCTCAGCTGGCTGCAGTGGCATGTGTCCACTGAACCACTGTTGGTGAGTCCTATATGAGGCTCTCAGGCATGCTGAACACAATGGAGCGCACTAGAATGCAGCTGGGCGCACATAGGGCTGGAAACTGTACATGTGCAGGCTGCTAATGGGGGGCCTACAACCATAAAACCAAGCACTACTCATGACTGATGGTCTGGACTTCCTGATTTCTTTGCACCGTCAGACTCCTTGGGTCAAAATCCATATACAGAGCATGTTTGAAGTCACTCCACTTGCCTCAATCCCATGTTT
>WSTH01000642.1:0-20510 GCA_019616345.1 Ceratobasidium sp. 395
GCCTTGGGAGCTTTGCACGTTTCCTGTACAAGATTGACAGAACGCATGGCCTTTAAATTATAGATTGAGTGTGAGACATGTTTTTATTGAGGGAATGTGGCAAACCACAAGGGAGTACGTGAGCTGGATGTTCTTGCGAGAAGAATTCGAGGCAAATGTCGCAGTAAGAAGATGTAGATTGGATTACCAGCATTCAGGAGGGATGGTGGATGGTTGGCCACATCAGGCCTAATCGGGTAGGTTACATAATCACGGAGCCGGAACGGATGTATTCTCTTGTACTGCTGATCATTTTCCAGTTCGCCTCCAGCATCACCCAGAGCAAGTAATCTGCTACAATGGTGAGTCTTTTGAGCTAAAATATCACGGTAGAGAAGAGATGGGACTGGTATTACGTGGCAACTTGAGAGGAATGTTGGTGGATGGGCAAGCTGTCGGTTGGATGGATTGCACCAGATAAAATTTTATGTTGCTGGACGTAACACTTATCATCATGAGCGTAGGCCCCAAAGAAAGGAAAGGCACCAAAGGAGGAGGCCACCGTATCGCTAGGCCCTCAGGTCGCCGAAGGCGAGCTTGTATTTGGAGTTGCCCACCTTTATGCTAGTTTCAACGACACTTTCGTTCATATCACCGATCTGTCTGGAAAGGAAACCATCACTCGCGTCACTGGTACGCACGAATATTGCCATTCATAACGAATGTTTTGTCTAAATCATGGGGGCTCTGTCTAGGCGGTATGAAGGTTAAGGCCGATCGGGACGAGTCGTCCCCCTATGCGGCCATGTTGGCGGCTCAGGATGTTGCCGTCCGCTGCAAGGAAGTTGGTATCACCGCTCTCCACGTGAAGCTTCGTGCTACTGGTGGAACTGGTACCAAGACCCCAGGTAAGCCCTTGTTGTCTATCTGGACTCGCTGGAAGCTTATGTAATACATACCAGGTCCTGGCGCCCAGTCGGCTCTCCGTGCTCTTGCCCGTGCTGGCATGCGCATTGGTCGCATCGAGGATGTGACCCCGGTGCCTACCGACTCCACTCGCCGCAAGGTTTGTTTAAACTCTAGCCTGGTTCGCGACGTGCTTATTAACATTCGCATAGGGTGGTCGTCGTGGTCGCCGTCTCTGATTATCTTTCATACTTCTCAAAATCGTTTTGGGCTGTATCCACCTACATTCTGTATCCGTTATCACCCGAATCCACAGTCGCTGCACTTGACACGCAGCACGTCCGTATATGGGCGTGTCCCGTGGTCGTGCTTGTTCTTACCTTTTGTGCTAAGTAAATGCGTGCTTCGCTCTGAGAGAAGGGATTCATTCGTCTCGAAGACTCAAGCGGAGATACAAAGTAAAAGAGAAGCAGCAAAGAACGATCGACATTTGTGATTTGGTTTGCCGTCTGTTGATTTTAGATTACAAGTTGTTTGGCTATCTATGTCACCAATATCAAACCGTAAATGGACAGGTTGTTATCTGGCAATTACGGGCGGGTTCAGACGTTGTAACTTGACAAGTAGTGGTGGCGTTTTTTCCGAAGCGATATGTCTAACTATCGGCCTGGGCCGAGCAAACAGGTCCCTCACTAACTCGAGTTTAAAGCTTTCCAACCAACCGTTTCATACGCTTACAAGTATTCAGAATACAGTCAAGGATCAAGACACCACATCCATAATCGTGACTTCAGATAGACAGTGCAAATCCGTTACTTGGCGTGCTTGGGGCAGCCGTCGCACTTGCAGGCCTCGGGGCTGGGCAAGATTGATTAGATAAATGCGGGTAAAATCTTTCAGCAATAGGAGCTTACGCGCAGTTGCAGTTCTCCTATAAGTATCGAGAACGTTTTGTTAGTGTACGAACTTCTCACAAACAATCAGTGATGGGCAACATACACCGCAGTAGTTGACGATCTCAACGGTCTAGTTAAAAATCAGTATAGCTGACGAGCCAGGGGCCAAGGTTCAACTCACAGCAATCATGGTGAACTTCGAGTATGAATATGAGTAAGTGAGTAAAAGTGGGTGTGGTAGAATTCGATGCTGGGCCGGTCTGAGCATTGAGGAGTTTTTATACCTCGCTCGCCTTGGAAATGACTAGTCCCACCTCCGACCGAGCTCAAGCTGGCGCACAGACCACATCCGCCAAAACCCGACGATCAATCTCTGGAGCATGCTCACAAAGAGGGGGCCCGTTCGTAAGCAAGTTCGTGACCCCAATATGCCAGAACTCGTTGCTTCAGGTGATGGACATCGACGTGCCGAGGTGGAATGCGAGCGCGGCGACCACTGAGCAATGTTGCGCTATACTCGAGATAGAAGAATTTTGGATATTGCGTACCGTGCTAGCGGGCTGCCCATATTTTTGGGAGGGTTTTCCTGGGCGTTGTATACGGCGAGGGGGGTGGTAGGGGGAGCTGTTTTCGCGTACTAGGCCGCTTAGAGACGTGTAGGATAGGGGTGATTGTGAATGATAGCGGGCAGTGCTATAGAGTTCATGACGTTGGCACTCCACGGGCGCAGAGGCCTGCAGCAACGACTGGGTGACCTCAGATAGATGACAAGCATCTCACGATAAGCATCGCCTGCGACTATGTGGGCCGCTTAACAGTCCAAATATGTGTGCGAGCTACATTCTAAAGCTTGATCATTAGCCCGACCAAATTCAATGAAGAAGCAACACCGACGTGCGGTAAGATTCTGTCCGATGATAGCCGACTGAAGGTCAGGCGACCGCAATAAGCCCTCTACCCCGCGACATCCTAGACGATGGTGAAAGACGATGGGGTAGAGCCATGAGATAACATAGGATTCGGGATAACGGGAGTTGTGTAATAAGCAAGGCAACGGAATGAGCAAGAACCGCACGGGGTACAATGAATGGAGAGGCAACTTACTTTGAATTCTAAACAAGAATAACGAGGATTTGTCCGCCATAAAACCGCTAGTACCGTAATTATGAGTTGGAGCTCGAGTGCTTAAATACACAAAGAATTACGTTGTACTACCGGTTTTCTTGGTTATACGAGGGGATTCGCTGACAAGTAGTGGTTGCCACGTATCCCAGAGTATCTAGCGAGTATGGTCGACCGTTTGAGAGTGTCCCTTTCAAAAGTTACCCCAGAAAACACAACACAGAAACAAGAGAAGGGGGACTGAAAGACGTGGAACGACGGCCCACACGTATTTAAGCGGCCTACGCTTGGCGATAAGGGGTGTGGTAAAGGGCGTTCGAACCGAGAACTGGAGCGGATTCAGTGCACATAGATATATAGACGATATCGTAGAAGAAGTAGCGCATATAGTGTGGACAGTAGCTTCAACCACCTGCAGCGCCGACTGTGGTGGTACCCTCTTTATAGTCACCCAGCACAGTTGTGATTGCGAGGGTGGCAGGAAACAATCAGGTGCAACCTAAGCACGCCATTTTCGCACAAGCAAAATGTTCATGACGAAGCTATCCGTTCCAGGGTTTCTGAAGTAGCCAGATTGCAGGGTTGTTGTTGTTTCCTTCTGACATATAGTAGTTGCTGTGTAGTTGAGCCGTGTCAAATCTTTGTCACGTGAACTTGTCTTCATTTTCTAATCTTTGAAAATCTCATGACCGACTGGGACAAAACATGACGGGGTCAGGGCGAGGTACACATGTGGCGACGAAGAACAAGCAAATGGATCACTGGTTGCTGTAAGCGAAATGGGTTTGATTACTGAATATGGGCGAACGGTACGACCTTTGCGCCTATCTGTTTGTAAATGTTTTGCAGTCTTCGCTCTCCAGCCAAATTGCCCACAGGACTCTCTGTGCCGATTACACCAATAAACAATACCACGGTCCCAGGTTTTCCAAAGCGACCTACGCGGCCAGCGATATGGCGATATAACCCTAACGATTCTACTCCTCCTACGATATAGACATGAGACAGGGTTGGGATGTCAAGCCCACGAACGGCAGCGGTGGTAGTGACGAGTAAGACGGGGTTGGAAACTAGCTCATGCCTTGGTTCATCAGCATGCTTTGCAACAGATTCTGAAATGTTTTCTTCCTGACTCAGCACTGGTGCGGACGTCGTGGTAGGCGATGAGATTTCAATCTTGGCCTCGTCGTTTGGTCTCGATATATGATCGATGTCGTCACGAAGGTTCAGCAAACGGGCATCCACACCGAGCTTGCAGAACTTTTCGACGATAGGGACCACTGAGGTGCCCGCAGGAACAACGCACATAGCTCGATTAGTCACGTCTAGTGCGATAGAGGTGGCAATGGCTTCGAAGACGCTGGGAGATATGCTATGTTTTGGAGCACGAGAGGCGACAGCAGGCGGAGAATCGCTTGCCGAGTCTCTAGCGTGAGCATATGTATCTGCCGTTTCGTCGTTTGAGAGGGCTTCTAGCACTAGTGAAGGTTTGTGGGTCAGAATCCCAGGTTCTATCCCCAGCTCGTTTTCGCCTGCAGTCTTCGCATTTCGTAGGGTTCCGTTTGGGTTCACAACGACTGCAGAGTGCACGACTTTGTCGTTGCTACTCGAGACAATTTCATCGTCTTCGCCTTGCTCAGCCTTGACCCCGTCTAAGCGTACAACGTGTTCGGCCATCCACCCGTTTTGCGCGAACAACCATTTCCGCACGTGAAGCCAGAGCGTAGCACCCATCATCACCATTTGTGGCTTTGGTCTTTTCATTCGCCATATATCTTCCAATATTCGGTCTATGGCCTGCGCCGCTTCGGGCTGGTGCCGGCGTGATTCTCGAACCACACGGTATCGCAGCGGGATGTTCATGACGACATCGAATTCGTCAACGATGATTCGCTCTAGTGAGAGATGGAGCTTCAAGGGGTGTTCAGGATGTAGCATAGCATCGATCAGAGCTCCGGGTGTCGCGATGAGAATCCGAGGGGGCGTATTCTTTATTGAAAGGAGGGAAGAGTCGACATTGGGCCGAACAAGTACCTGGACATGTGAAGCAAGCGACTCGGTTGAAGAACTCTTAGGTAGTAGTTTTTGGCACCAAGACTCGATTTGATACGCCAAATCTCGGTGAGGGACAATATAGAGGGTGGTCGTTCCAAGATGTGGCCGCTGGGATTCGGAGAGCAAAGCCAAAACACTTCCAAAAGTTCTAAGCTCCAATAACACCATGTAAGACGCTGTAAGGTAGGATAACATGCGCAAAACTCACTTTCCACTCCCAGTTGCATCTTTTAGGATAATGTCGCTACCTCGATGAATAGCTGGTATGAGTTCCGCCTGAATAGATGTAGGGTTTTTGACGTGTGGAAACGCAGTGCGAATAGCTTGAATCAGCTCGTTTGGTTCCGACAAAGGTGTTGGTATGTTGGCCGGTGGTTTTCGAGTCCAAGTTCTACGCTTGAAGGGATAGTATCCGATCTTCTGTGGTTGGCTTTGGTACTTATCATGAGACCTATAGTTGTTGTATTGACGAGACGAAATATCGCTCCCAGTTAGGTTATTAGAAGTATATCTGCCTTCTTGTCTCTGGTCATAGTTACTGGAAGACCTCCTGTCACGATGACGAGAGGAGTAAGACCCGTTCTCGAATGTTTCATTAGAACCAGTTACGCGTCCGTCATAGCGACCCCAGCTCCTGGTGTTTTCATTCGGTTGAGAACGCCGATTGTCACCGTAATAGTAGCGAACGAGACATGTTCTCGAGTAATTAAATGCGCAATCGTCTAGATAAAGTACCCTGGGAGCAAGAACTTTCCCTTGATTCAGCACATTTCTTAGCATAGCAGTGGCCACAAGGAAGCGAACAAGAAGAAAGCCATGAAGCGCCGACTCGATAACCCAGATTTCTCGACATCACGTGACCGATGGTCCCTCTGAGCCAATTTGCGCCAGCGTGTCTCTCAGTCCCGACAACTCTGGTGGATAAGCTCTAGGAGATCTAGCACAATACCGCTCTGCTCCGCTTTTCCAAGTAGGAACACCTTGCGCTTATTGCGAAATAACGAACCTCGGTGTAGCGATCACTTTGAGCAACGAGCACCCTTTGGATGAGCACCCGACCACTCATAGAAATAGTCGAGTTAAGCCATGTACTTCTTTCTAGTGCCCGGGATTAAGTCCTCTTGGGATTTGTGGCTTCACCTACTCTCCTCTCATTACGTGCCTCGGAAACGCCTCTAAAACGCCTCTAAAGCCCCTATGTGACTGTACATTCGAATTATCGCCCCACTCCCTGGAGTTTTCTCTTCGGCCCACGTTAAACTTCCTAAACCACGCTGTACCATTCAGGTTTTTCTGACTCCAGAACACAGGGAACTACTATGACGAATCTTGGACTTGCTTATCATATTCCACCTCCAGCCGTCTAACCCAACAAATTCGCTGCCTTCTTTAATGGAAATCCTCAATCGGTAGCGACTGTTCTGCGTCCTCTTACTATCTACCATTAGTTCTGCCCCGGTGAACCACCAGCTAAGCACTAGCCCTTTGGGTAAGAGCTGTTTAACTTATATAAGCAACCCGGCATCTTGATCGGCGTCATTGCAGCACGAACCCCGCTCATGCTCTCAACTTGACAATAGCAAATAAGATCTAACATTCGCCCGTTCACTTTTGACGTATGCGTAACTAGAGTACCGGAGTGTGAGTCCAATCTTACTTCTTATTATTTGCGTCATGTCATCGATGATAGTACTGCTAGATTACAACCTATAGCTCGGTCACTGTGGCTCCCTCGTCCGTATACTACTACCCGAGCTCCGTCTCCAACGGAGCGGTTAGCTATACGGCTGACATTATGTTACCGCAAACTCAATCCTTGGACTATTCCCTTGTGGATCCACTCCTAGCCAATGCTAGACCTATCTCTCATCGCTCTCTGTGTAGAAATTCCGACATACGTGATAGCCGAGGCATTTTCACTCCGCTCAACGTCACAAACATCAAAGCTCCGCAGTCTTCACCCAGGTTCTGTGAGAATCATTGCCAGTTTTGCGTTGGTAGGCATTCCGCCCACGGCACAATGCCCCTTTCACGCTGCGTCTCCACCACTAGTATTGGCTAGCCAGCAACCCTATGGTCCGATTCAGCTTGCTCTTTTCTTCCATTGGCCAGAAAATCGGAGAGGAGAATCCGACCCACGTCGATGAGCGGTTTTCTGGACAGCGATGGTCATGTACAGTCCCTTACCTTCAAGCATATATAAACCGCAAAAATGGCTCCCTTGCTTGACACCCGCGAATACCACTCATCTACTCATCCCATAACTCAATTTCTCAAACTCACAATGGTTACTGTAAGTTCACATTCGTGGGCTATTTTCGAGTCAAGCTAACATGAACTCGTGCTACAGACTTTCGAGATTGTGAACTACTGCGGCGTAAGCACTTGGTGGGGTTACGGTTGAAGGTGACCCAAACTAACTTTTGCTTTATCTCGGTGCGGTATCAATAGGAGAACTGCACATGGTGAGTTTTTTTTGTTGAACTCCTCTGACCCAACTGCTAATCGTCGCAATCTTCAGCGGTGATAACTGCTCTTGCGCTGGCTGCCCTAACCACAAAAAGTGATTGATCATGTATTGTTGGCCTCCGTTTGGTTTTCTTCGTAGTTCGCTGCTGTACCCACTGTGATACGATGCATGCGTATAAATAGCTGATTGGCCAAAGCTGTTAGTGTGTGACATTGTCGGAAAGGAAGTGCCAGCCACAGGCGACGTTGCAGTTGCCAGACCTTCACGCTGTTTGGTAATGCTCGGATGTTATTAGAGTCTTCATGAGCTTTGCGTTAGATTGGACGGCCCTTACTAGTACTATGATGTATGTCAGTACCTATCTTGTGAAGCCAAAGATATAATCATTAGCCTCCCCTGAGATCTCACTAAAACTAGTCAGGCTCGCTGGACTAAGTTCCACGTGAGGCCAAACTACGCCACGCGTGTCGCGGCCACGGTCGTGCTTCAGTGAATTTGTCTAGCTAAAATCGAGCCGTTTTGCTCTAACTATGCACGTTCCGACGCTGCTAGTTGACCCAGCTTGGATGCAGGGGGGCCGCACGTAACCAGGGGCACGACCGGGCTAGGATAGCCGCTCATAGTCAATAGAATTAGTTCGAAGAGCGGCACAGTACGTCATTGTGAAAGTAATTATTGCGGCTGGGCGTGAAGCGGTAGGGACAACCCAGGCTCCGAAAGTCAAGTAAATGCGGCACGCGGCGGCGCGCTGGCAAAGCGTAAAAAGGATGTTTCCTCAGAGTATCTACTAGGATTCTACGACTATTTCCGGTGCGGTGGAGAGCTAGTATAGCATCAGTTAGCGGAGGTTGGGGTCTTTGAGATTTGCCTATATCAGGCCACTCAAAACCGGGGAGGCTGTGACAGGGTGTTGTGGCGAATCTTACCTGCCAGTCGGCAACGGCCGGGTGTAATTCCGGATCCGCGCCGGCCTGATCCTCCGGCTCCAAACTTGCGACCTCGATGGAGCCACCTCAACACTCCGAGGTCGATGGAACTTGCCATCGTGCTTTAGAAATCACAGAACTAGTTCACGCTATTTGTCGTCTGTTAGACGAAAGGAGTCGCGTTCACTTACTTTGTGTGTCTCGCCATCTTTATGCCACTCTTTTGCCCCTTGTCTGGAAGGACGTTGACTTCGAGCACGTCCTCCGCCTGATCCCGGGAATGAAGGTGACTCCGGACGATCCGGAAGCGCATTTCATTGTAGGCTTGTATTCCGTCTCCTTGATATGTATTGACTCTCTACGCAGGCGTTCAACTTCCCCACCACTAGTGACAGAACCCGGTTTAATGTCCACTCTCCCTTCGTAAAGACACTTAGAACATCTCACGTCTATATGATCAACTTCCCAGAAAAGTGGCCTGGCTTGAGTTCTGGGTCGACAGCGCAGCCACTACTGCCTAACCTGGAGCGAGTGATCATCAATAGTCGAGGTATAGTCGACGTGGCCGCTACTGTGGACTGGATACCTAGGCTACTACATACTGAACTACTTGGGCTTGAAATGTTCTCGCTGAAACCTATTGGGAAACTTGAGCATAGCTACTATCCCTGGATGGATTCAAACACAAGCTTCAACCTAATTACACAAATAGCTCGCACCTGTCCCCAGATTGAGATCCTAAGTATATTTCCGAAGGGAATCTATCGGCAAGAAGTGGAGGACTGCGCCAAAACCTGGAAGATGGTTGCGAACTTGCAGCACTTGCGTTCCTTCACGATCAGCGGGACCCTAGTGCACAACGAGTTGCTTGTGGCCTTGGGTCAACTTCCACGGCTCGAAACTCTGTCGCTTTGCAGCGACCGAAAAGACCAGATGCCGGAGCATGAGCAGAATATCTTAGACGTACCTAACGACTCCTTCGCCTCGCTCCGCCATTTATACCTGCACAGACTTGGTCAGAATACCATGTCCTGTGTCTGTCGAGTCTCGGCTCTCTTTCACCATCTTGTCACGTTCGCAATCATTTTTGAGTCCAATCCTCTTGGCAGGGACGCGATCAATGCAGAGCGGGGGAGTATTGCCACCCAAAGTCTGGGACAAAACAGTCCACATCTTCTAGGACTGTCAATACATACTCGAATAGGTCGTGGTCGGTTTACTGTTCCCTGGTCCACCATCGACAAGTTTAGGTGTATGCCTCTGCGATACCTAGACCTCAACGCAATTACCTTTGATCCTGATTCGAATCTTAATCGTGCTAAGGCCGAGAGCGAAACAGGAGGTACAGATGGCCCAGAGGGCGGACTTCTGAAAGTTGGATGGAAAGACCTCCTTTCCTCTGTTCCACATCTCGAGGAGCTTCATCTTTTACGAGAGCCGTTTAAGCTACATGAACTTCAGTTAATGCGTCCCACCTCCCCAAACTACGACTACTCTGCGGCCGCTTCTTCCTCAGTGGCGTAGCCGAGCCACCCAACCCAACTGATCGGCACCCTGCTACACATCTGGTTGTTCTTCGTGGACGGCTGTTTATCGGTCAAACCCAAACCTTCAATTCATCTTCTCCGCTTACCGCGGAACATGTCTCTAATATAGCCAGGTTTGTGGCATGCTCTACCGGCGAACTGAGGGACTGATTAGCGAACAGGCAGTTGTTCAGTGTTTGGCCTAACGTGACTTTTGAGATCTATGGAAGACTCTACGGCTCTACTGAAACTCAAGACAACGATATGACGATAGCAACTACAATGAACGAAACCATTCAATCGCTGAGGGTCAATTGTCAGTGATACCGAAGTGTACACCTCGAGTTCCCGCTAGGCTTCATTACTAATGCGAGGCCCTTATCTATCTCAACAGAATCCCGAGACAGTATATGCATTTACAGGTACAACAATGGCGCGAAGGGCTCTTACCGTTTCAGTAATTCTGAACTAAGTGCTAAACTATCACTGTGTTATCTCTATTCCAGAAGTCGGCGCCTAATGTCTGTGCGTCTAGATTTCGCAATGCATGATGTATGCGTTTGTATTCCTGTCGAAGTTCCAATGATCTCGTCTCAGATACAATATAGAGTGTAGACCTCTGTTGCAGGCGTTCGGTAGACTCCATAGGACCAGCTTGTACGAAGCTCCTGGTCCTTGTACATCGCACTGAAACGATTATGGCCCAAAGGTCGGTAGTCCACCTTTGAATACACTAGTACGTGTTTGTATCGTGGTCCACTCCGCCTTGTTGTGTGCGTCTGGCCCAAGCAGGGCAACAGTCTGTTTGTATAAGTACAAGCAAGGATTCTCACTTGATCCACGTCAACTACTATCACCACTACCACCACGTACTTATGTCTTTAAAATCTTGCGAAACCACACATCAGTTCGCCACGGATGTTTTCCAAAGCCGTGTCCACCCTCAATTCGACGCGTTGACGCCTCGATTACCGCCAGAAATTCTCGACATGGTAGCTAAGCTGTCGTCGTTTGAAAGTTTAACTAGCCTGGTACGCTTGAACCGCCACTTTCACCGGATGTTCAACAAGCTACTTTACCAAAACATCACGATCCACTCTGCTCTTCAACTGTCTGACCTTTCCCAAAGCGAGAATGTTGCCCGCAACTTATCTGGTACCCAGAGGATGTCGATTATGAAGCCTGTGTTTTTCAAGAGTAGCTGGAAGGGTATATGCGGCGAGCTCAAACCGGCCGAGTGTTTATGTGACGTCCTGGAGATGACCTCATCACTTCGCGAGCTTAGCCTCGACTATCTGAATTCTGGATCTGCGAGACTCAATAACCCAGCCTGGGATTTTGAATGGCTGTTTCGTCGCGAAATACGCGGACGAGCTATCTCGGATCCGTCGTTCCTCTCTCACCTGACTAGCCTCCAATGCCCATCGGTATATGCTATGCTGCCGGCACTCGTAGGGCGGCCCATTGAATCGATATCCCATCCTCGAGATTCCAATTCTACGGCCAACCGACTACCCACACATCTCCACCCTCTCGGCGCTTCCCCTACACGCCTCTCCATCAGCGTTGTGGTATCCACAGAGTCTCCTGCACTTTTTCGTTCGAACTATTTCGATGCCATACGTGTTCTAAAAAGAGCATCTAATAGGGACCTGGTCGTCAAACACTTGAAGATCAGCGTGGTCGGCTCCAGGAGTGAGGCGTGGGTTTCGGATTACGTGAATTGGCCGATACATTGGATTGAAGAAATCGCTTTGGCGGGGGGCACCGAACATCTTGAATCACTTGATATTTCTTTTGACCCGTCTCTTGAGAGGAACCCGATGAAGGTGCAAGAACGCGCCTTAAAGAGAGCCGTACAAATGATGCCCAGCCTCGTTTACGCCGTAGTCGGATCTCCAGATATCCAATGGCACAGATACGTAGGGCAGAAAACTAGTCCAGCCTCACCTATTCCCGATTGGACTCCTCGCCCGAACTGCAAGGGCAGGAGGGTGCGCCGTTGGTGGCTCAAAAGTTCACGACTATTCACGGGAAAGGTGGAAAGGAAGGACGTACAGGATATTCTCATCCGACTACGGAGTCTTATGCTCACCCGCTGGGATGTTGAGGAAGTCCCACAGATAGAATGGTTCCACCAAGGGCTCGGCTTTAGGGCCAGGTCGTCGCGGCAAATCACGGGGAACGCACTGTAACGCGGGTATACGCGTGCATCATGTGGGCCGCATTGCGGCGGCAACATAAAACGACACCAGAAACCTGGAATCAGCCTCTCTGAAATTGTTTCATTAGACGCTTTACCAATCTCCTCGAATATGTATCCTTCAAATATCGCTTATCAGCTCAACATTATCTCACCGTACTCCGGTTTACAGTATTTTGTCAACCATTGTAATGATACTGGCTACATCATTGTATTAGAAATTCAATGCTGTAGTAAATTTACGAGGATATAAATACTCCAGATCGTGGTAAGTTGACCTTTTTCAATTTTTCGTCCCTCTTTGCCATCACGAACCGACCGACTCCTAAACCTAGCAACCCTCGATAAGTTTTCGATTTCTCTACAGCCCGTCTTCTTATGGAGTTTGACTTGAACAAGTTTATCTCCATAATGTGACTAAGCTGGCAATCGTTTTAGTACATAACTTGCTTCTCACGAAGCCTGTCATATCTGCTTGCAACAAGCCATTTCTATTTGCCCGCGGCCTTTAAAAAACACGAGTAGAGCATACAGGGACCCGGTACACGAAAGCCAAAATCCAAAAAGAAAGTCCAAAGAACAAACCGATTATCCTTTCTGCGCTCGATTAGAAGTGCTTCTGAGTGCTACAGCCCAGTGCATCCCCCGCTTTGCTACTGCGGTTTAGCAGTTTACCCCTAATCCCAGAATATGCCACGATTCGTAGAGTAGCAAAGGAGCGGCGCCGCCAGAGAGCCGTAATGTCTATAAGTAGAGTCTAGGCAGTTTAAAAGAGCAGTATCGACAGTTGACTCAATTGTGCTGTTTATAGGAGGGGAGTAACTCGCGTTTCAGCTCGAGCTTCCCCCTGGGCCCGCGACTGACGTAGGCAGCTACTAACAGCGACTCTTGTGGATAGTACTTGGCACAGTTACACTATTAGAAACCACCAGTGCGTGTATGGCATCTAAAAGCTTGATCTCTGGTTTTGTTTGTATATAACGACTTGCGGTGGATCATTTTGTATGTAGGGGACATGGATAGAGAATGCTGATAGACAACTCGAGACAAGCCACAATGGTTAAGCGGACAACGAACTCCTTGAAGTCATATGACATGATCCCAGTCAATGCCCCTAAAGTATACTGGTCTGATCACTTGGATGGGTTCGATCCCCTCTGGGGCACCTCTTTTTGACCACATTTTTTTTCGTCCCACCGGATCCTCAGTGGTATTTTAGACGCAATCCCTATATTCTAACTTCGTGTGTTTTCTTGGCACCTAGTCCACGTACTAGCTGATCTCTTTCCTTCCAAGCAGATAGTGCAACTCGCACTTCATTTGGTGCTTCCTAATGGTTCATTTTGAGTTTGACGCGCGCCAAAGCTCGCCCAAGGCTAAGCTTGGCGTGATCACAGCTTGACCGGTCAGCGAGGGTTTGATCGTAATGGAACAGAGATACGACACAAAATAATTTGTGGTATACAGTGTAAGCAAGATACACAGAGGGAAAGTACAATAAAAAAAACTACACGATTGAGAAAACCGACTTATTACTCTTTTGATTTATTTATTGGATGAGGATCGAGCTCCAAACCATGGATAAGTCCGTAGTGCTCCTAAGCGAGAGCCGACGCGACTCATTCAACCCGCCAAGTGTGCAAAATGGGCTGTTGCAGTCTACAATAATAGATAAAGTCGAGCATACAGCGCCTAGATAATAGGCATTGAAAACAGCTGAGGCGAGCTGAAACGCTCTCGTTTTATGTAGCGGGTCTGAGCTCGGCTATGTCTCACGCAGAGGGAGATGGCGCACCTCTCGGGCACCAGTAATGAGCGCAAGGTCAGGTGCTTTAGTGGAGTCTGTACGATAGGGGTGTTTTTCGAGTCGTCGTTGCTCACGTGATACGTCGGCTTGTTGCAGCAGCTATTTCCACTTGTGCATTGCGTCGCGTACTAATATACAGAGACATTTAGAGAAGCTCAGGTATGCGTCCGGCTCTTCAAGCTCGAAATGACACTCACAGACATTTGTCGAATGAGTCACGTGATACCTCTTCGAGTCCTCACGTGACAAAAGTCTAGTTCCCCTATCTTTTCCTCAGGGTGAAAAACAAACGGAGGCAGAGCTTACTCGCGGGGGTCGAGTCAAGAATGGCCTATAAATTCCCGTCCCCCAGGTATGTTCTCTCTCCAAAGAACGCCCACCATGTTATTCCTCCAGCCTATCGTACTGGCACTTAGTGTGCTCAAGTGCTTTCTGCTCACCGCTCTCGAGCCCGCCCACCACCTTCCCGCCCTCACTGGTCTTACTGCTGCCGATCTCACCAATCGTGCTGCCCACTTCGTCACGTAGGTGTTCTGCCTGTCGCTCGGTGTCCAACGCTCTAACCTTTTCCCAGCTACGTTACCCTCAGCAGATCCGGTTTGCAGCTTCCTGTCGGCGCATACATTCGGCCGCCTCGGCCAATAACTACTTCAGATCTTGTCCTCTATGCCGCGCCCGCTGCTGTGGCTGGGTGGGACTCTGCCGCCCTAACCTACTTTGTCGAGTACACTTCGAAGAGGATAACGGTCGTCGGCCGTTTCGTCTCTCGAACCTTCCGGATTGCTCGAAGCCAGATTACTGGCTACGCCCGGATACTCACCTTACCTCGCCCAAGGCACACATTGCTAAGTGACCAGGTGCCTGCTCTTGATTGGGGCCAACATCGATTATGGCGCAACGAGTCCTACGGCCGGCTCAAGACTCCCGCCCAGTTTACGCCCCACGCCGGCTCTCTTACATCTCGTCCGCTCAGACCAAGTACCACTTTGCTTATCCTTCATACTATGAATGCACATTCCGACGTAGAGCTAGGTACGGGCCAGCTACGTAGTCAAACCTCCGATCTCGTCGTCGCTCCTCGTCCCGGTTCGCTAGCCCTATTCCATCCCCAATCAGCCTATACAATCAGCATCGAGCCTCCGGCCGCTCACGAGTCACTCGCCGACTTACTAGGCTGCGCAGTCGGATTTCCTGTCCCTTACGAGCCTTCGTACATCATCATCTATGTCCGTCCATGCCTGTTCGTCGGACTCCCAATGGTCCTGTGCTTCGGATATCTCTGTAAGTCATCCGTATGTATACTCAAGAGCCTTCGCTGACTTGACCATCACTAGCCTACTGGTGTTTGCGGCTCGCTTGCCGCCTCGTCGCTCGGCTTGCAGGGCTCGTCTGCACCTGGGTCTGTGGTAAGCGACCTGAGTGATTACCCCAGACAGTCAGAACTGACGGCCATCGACTCCATTCAGCCCCATGCTTCGCTCTCATTCGCCGCTCAGCGAGTCCTCTTAGCGCCATACTGAGGCTGCTTAGGATCGTCAAGGACACGTCGGCGAATATATGCGGTAGGTTGACCGCTCTTTATCTTGACTATCCATTCTGACACTTGCGATCAGGCATGCTCTGGAACTTGGCTACCTCGGGACGCGCTATGTACTCTGCCAGCGCTGAGCCGAGCGCCCCCACTGCGCCTCTCGACGCTGCGCAGAGCGAGGTCATCAAGCCGGCTAGCGCGGTCCAGAGGCGACGTTCGAGCAAGAAGGCGAAAAAGGGAGGTAGTCGCCGTGCGGGTCCAGAAGTCACTGTGACCCCAAGCAACGACACCCACTCCACCTTCAAGCCGCTCAGCCAGCCGGTCTCGGCACCCACCCCCATCTCGACGTCGTCCATCACCACATGCGACGGTCTTCCCACTACTCCTTCGACGTCGGTCGAGCAGTCTCCTGTGGTCGACTGGTATGCTGAGGACGACGGAGGTGGATGGACGCTAGTCACCAGGAAGAAGAAGAAGGCGCGTCGCCAGTGGCGCCGGGCCGAGGGCGGGAAGTGGGTGTGGGCGTAAGCAGGTGATGGGAAGGCTAGGGCTGGGAAGGGCAGGGGGATTGAGGGTGGTATAGAGAGGGGGAGAGGGCTACCGAGCGAATGACATCGACGCGACACCCATACCCATTCGACGACGCCATACCCATACCGAGCATAAACCCGCCGTGATGGCTCACCCACGATCCGTCTTGGCTGTGACCCGGTGTACGCGCCTGCGTCGTACGTCGCCAGTCCCAGGACCACCCGCTGACTGCTGGTCCCAGCAGCGGGGGGGCTGGCGGCGTTGTCGCAGGAAGTGCGGTGCTGGTGAACGGAAGAGATGGCGAGTGGAGGTCTGATCGGTGATAAGTCTCAACCGGGTCGTCAACCACTCACTCGAACATTCGTCATCGTCGCATGCATCCTCGTAGCTCATCTTTTCCCTGACTATCCCCTTTCCCCTTTCTTATTGGCTCAGCCGTCCTCAAGCCCCGAAACCCAGCCAGCTAATTTATTCCCACCCGTCATATATGCAACAGACAGATTGCCGCCTTATCCTACTCAAGTCTTCCTTCCCGAATGTGAAGTGTGCTGCGCACCTGGTCTTGATTTCTGATTGATTCTCCGCTCTCTTCCGCTCTATTTCTGCGCCTCGTTTGTTTTGATTTGTCTCCTTTGCCTTTAACTTATCCCATCTTGTCTCACTCGTACTCTGTTTCTCTTCTTGCTTTTCTGGTCATCCTTTTGTCTGTATTTTACGTGCTCTTTTCTGCCTTACTCTGTCTCGTCTGTTTCCGGGTTGTATTTCCAGTTCCCTTGGTTTTGGTGTGTTGCTAGCTCAATGCATCTGTTTTGTATAGCTATGATAGTGCTCCCTCAGAATCTTTTCACTTCCCGCTGAGACTCTTCTCCAAGGTCAACCAGCATTTCAATTTCGCATATCCTTATTAATGGCTAGGTTTTAAGGCTTGACTTCATCCTCACAGCAATCAGGCCTTATCTAGACCTCACACTAAACCACAAAACATACGGTTACACCGTATTTCGCTATCGTCTGATTTCATGAACAAATTGTGTTATTTGTGCCTTGAGTGGCGGGTACAGAATACAGCATAATGGCGCGCATATATATAAATTATTCCATAATTTTAAAACTAATACTTATACTTGTGCCGACTCTTCGCCTGAAGTCACTTTGCCCCCAATTCGCTCTTTTGCTTGCTTCACTTGAACATCCCAATCCAGCCAAAGTACTACCATCCCGAGCACAGCCGCTACAAATACCAACGCGGCCGCAAGTCCGATCCAGAGACCTTTTAGGCCACAACCTTGCCAAAAAGTGAGGTAGAACCTCAACGGTATGCCTATTAAAACGGAAAATATTAGTATATAGCCAGTATGCCGTCCGTAAGGTGAACGGGACGCACTGATGACGTAGGACCCAATGAAGTTTGAGACCTCGCCGGTATCGACTTTGCCGCATGCGTGGAGCATGCCAGCCGTAACGGCGGCCAGGCCGTCTACAATCTGTACGCGCCGGATCCATGTGTGAGCGGATCACAAGTAAGGCTGCTCGTGAAAGTTGCAATTAAGGTCAAATCACATACTACTGCAGTGTGTTCGCCCTACCTATCCATATGGACTACTAGATTCTATTATATGAACGCTGTGACTCCACGGGGATAGAACAACAATATCCAATAGCCACATGAAATCAGCCACTTGATAGTCACGTGAGTCTAGGTCTCTGTACTTAGAATACAATCCCTCTTAAAGCCTCGCGCAGGCTATCCAGTGCTGGCAACACCGATACGTGGAGCCGGCTCCGACGGTTGCGTTCTGTTGTCAATCATAGGGGTCCTAACTCATTGGGACTAACGCATACATGCCACAAAGTATTGTCTAGTCAATTCTATTTCACTATAGCCATGCTCTTTCGGACCAGCTGACTATGTCTTCCGGACAAAGTCCAATTCGGTTCGAAACAGTGCCGCTGGCTGTGGATCGCCTGTTGGTTTAGCGCCGGTTGTTGCTCATTTGCAATTTGGCACTGTGAATACTCCACGTGACACTTATTTTTTTAATACATATTTAACGAGCTACATGAACACTAGGTCAAACCGCTCGGAAACAGGACAAGAACACGAGGCGAGAAAGGTCAAAGAAGAGGAAGTCAAAGGTCGGGAAGGGGACAGGCAAGACGGAGCAGAGAGCAAAAGAGACACAAACAACCACGTAAACAACAACTACAGATAAAAGAGTTAATTGTCCTTAGCCACGTGACACTTATCCAGCAGCTCTAAATTCGACTCTTTCATTTACAGCTCTACAACAATGAGAGATGCAAACGTTTTTAACCTGGCGCGGAGCCTTCCTCGAATGGTGAAAGCCCACATTTCCTAACTCGAATTCGCAATTTCTGCCTGCTCATGTCAAATTAAATCAGAGCTGGAAACCTGTAAATCTTTGGTCAATATGGAATCGTTCGGTCGGCCCTGGGACGGCTGGTACCAAATTTACCAAGTCATCAAAAACACTATTCCAGCAGCGATGGGCCGCTAAACGATTTGTACGAGCGTACCATGGAGACTGGATCGCCGAAAAGCGGTTCCAGCGATGGTTCCTTCCCGAGACTCTACCAGATACTCGACCGTCATCGTCTACTTCTACCCCATCGCCCGTACATGAGTATGCCGGAAGGAAGCAGCAAAGGCGATTAGGCGAACAGCAGCCGACGCCTGTAACGAGCTTGATGCTTGTCGAGGTCGAACGAAGGATCGACGTGTTTCTGTTTAGGTGTTGTTTTGCGACGAGTGCTTGGCAGGCGAGACAGCTTGTGGTACATGGGAAGGTTAAGCTGAATGGAAAGAAGGTTGGTTGGTTTTTAAGTTTGGGGATTGGGCGGATTGATTGATATTGCGAGAGCTAGTGCACGAATCCGAACACTCCTCTAAACCCAGGAGATATGGTTTCTGTGGATTCTGAGGCCATTGATATGCTAAGACCTGTCAAAGCGCCGGTAGAGGAAACAGCTGGCAATGCAGAGTCTGAAGGACAAAAAACGCCCGAGCCCAAAGCATTGACCGAGACCGAGACCGAGCCTAAGGCTGAACCTGCAACCTCGACCTTAGAACCCGATGCTTCCGAGCACGAACACCAAACCAAGGCTACCACCGAAAGCCCAAATCCAGCTCCTGTTAAATCCAAATATTCTCTCGATTCCATGCCCAAAACATTCATCAACCCGACCACAAAAGCAACTGTTCTCAGCCTCCGTGGAACTTCCTTCTCCCTTCCTCCTTACGCTTCACCGCAACTCTTCATTCCGGCATACATCGAACCGGCGTTCAATACTTGCTCGGCCGTCTATGTGCGACATCCGACTGCACGTCCAGGTTACTCGGAGATCCCGAGTCCGTTTGGAGCAGATGGCGAGGTGATGCGGTTTGCGTGGGAGTGGTATAAGAGAGTAGGGCCAAGGATGAGGGGTCGGAGGGAGAGGTGGATCAATCCGGTAAGTTTTGGTCTGCTTTGAGATCAGTAAGTGCTCGACTGACGAGGCGATGGTTGGCAGAGTGGACAGAGAGGAAATTGGAAAATGGTTCAATAAGTCTATAGCTTCCTCGATGATTCCCATATCCAGTCACTATTGCGTTCAAAATGGGAATGTGTTCATCGTCCTAAAATACATAAAGTTACAAAACCTCACCACCCCTCTGCCTCGTGGCCGGTCAGGTCTTGAATACGACAATCAATATCAATAATACTAGAATCAGTACGCCGATTGCAACAGCAGAACCTAGTATAGGGTAGGTGTTAGTCGTCGCCTGCAGTAAACAGTCCAATAACCAATACATACCATTATCCTTGGCTCCTCGGGCAACATGATCTAATCGTCTTCTCGCGCGACCGAGCCGGTCATGAGTGGAATCGAGCTCATGATCCAGGGATTCCAGAAGTCCGGTATGAACATCAAGTTCGTCGTTTATTTGGATGGAAATATCGCGTTGGTTTCGAATCGAGCTAGACAGTCTGTCGAGGTGGGTATCCTGTTCTATTGACAAGCCAGGGTAACGGTGAATAAACAAACACGCAGCCTGCCCTTCAAGACTTACCATCCATCATTTGTCGTTGTTGCAACATGATCTCGTCATGTGTTTGACCATCCTCCTCGTACGCAGCTGGCTCGTCCTTGTAGGGCCTGAATATCCCGTCGTCTAATCCGCCATCTCGAGGGGATCGAGATGGAGATCGAGGAGGAGAGGCCACTGGAGGTGTGGGAGCTCGTACAGGGGGTAAACTATCACCTAATCAGCTGCTCTGTAAGTCTTCAGGCGACGATTACACACATACCTCTCAATGTCAATGTCATTACCCACCATACCCCTCATCCTCTCCCACTGCTCCCTCATCGGCCTAGCCTCATCCCTTCCCTTTGCATCCCCCTCCATATCCAGTATACCCGTGCGTAGTGCACCCATACTCCTCGTGATTTGGGTAATGAGTGACGCCGGAGGCGAAGGCGAGCCTGGTAGAGTTGAAAATCTTTGGAGCTCAAGTATTTGGGATAGAGTTTGCGCTGAGAGCGCTGTGAGATGTGA
>WSTH01000643.1:0-20498 GCA_019616345.1 Ceratobasidium sp. 395
AGTTAGACGAGCTGGGCTCAAGTCTGGTCTCACTGGTAAGTGGTAAGTAGATGGTGAAAAGAAGGATGCATTATCAACGCCCTTAAGGGGCTCCTTATATACTACAGGGAGAAGGTCTGTGCGTACATGACTAAAGGACAACAATAACTACGCTCAGACCACAGTAACTACGGAGAACATGATACGAGACAACGATCACTAAGTAACTATGGTGTGAGATCTAAAGATAGAAGTGGAACGATCCGTTACTAAGTGCGAGTGGTGTCAGCAACGGTTACCTGGATAAGATGGTGTCATGGTACAATGCCGTAACTTAAGGGACATTGAACCATAGCAACAATGGTGCTACTTCCGTTCTAAGCCAATGGGATGGCGAGGGGCTTAGAGTGATGGGCTGACAAGGTTACAGAACGATAAACAAGTGCATTTGTCATCTAACAAGATCACATGACTATCTTCTGGAGTATCCCAATGCAAACCCTTCGTTGGCACCGAAGTACAGAATCCTTCCGTCCAACACATCGATCACATATTGGTTACGCTTTGTACTGGAATAGGCATAAGTGTCACAGTATGACTAAGACTTTCCAGAATATTCCATGATGACATGACCCTGACTAATGAACCCTGATGACAAAGATTACAGAGATGATAAGTAAGCATATGACCAATGTTCCATAAAAGGAAAGTATATCAGAAAAATATGATAAATCCTAAATATATTGATGAGAGTGTGTCAAGTCATGACACTACCCCCCATCTAGACTCAATGGTCCCTCTGAGCACGCTTGTTCTTCTGGTGGAACTTTACTAGAGCGTCTCTTGCATTGACCAGATGTTCATAAGGTTCCCATGTATTGTCTGCTGGACCGTACCCTTTCCATTTGATAAGGTACTTGACAACCCCTCTAACCTTCTTGGAATTAAGAACCGTTTCGACTTCAAACTCCTCTTCACCTTCAGGTGTGATAACAGGGGGGAGCGGTACTGGCTCCCGTTGGTAGGGGTCGTTTTGTTTCAAAAGTACTTTTGATACGTGGAATACTGGGTGCACTTTCATGGTATCTGGTAGCTTAAGTTTGAAAGCGTGGGTTCCAATTCTTTCTAGTACTTGGAAGGGTCCTAAACGTCTGGCAGCAAGTTTCCGGGAGGGTCAATCTGTTTGTATATCCCGACTGTCAATGAAGATTTTATCTCCGACGTTTATTTTGACGGGTGTCCTATGTTTACGATCATAAAACTCCTTGATCTTTTGGTTAGACGTCTCTAGAGCTGCTCGCAATTTGCCAAAGCTATCCTTCAGCCAGTCTGCACGTTCATCTGCCGCTGGTACATCCTTGGTGTCTGTATCCCCTATGGTGGATTGAGGATGGAAACCGTAACATTCGTAAAAAGGAGTTTTGCCGGTGGAGGCCTGAATACCATTGTTGTAGGAAAATTCCGCCATAGGAAGGAGAGCAACCCAGTTATCCTGCCTGTGAGATATATAATGCCTTAGGAAACCCTCTACCACTTGATTAGCCCTTTCTGATTGGCCGTCTGTTTGAGGGCGATAAGCCATAGAGAACGAGGGTTTTATATCGAGGCGTTTATAAAGCTGGCGTAGGAATTTGGAGTTGAAGTTAGGGCCCCTATCTGAAATGGTTTTCTTGGGTAATCCGTGCAGTTTCCAGACATAAGTGACAAATAGATTGGCAACGTCTATAGCTGATGCATCCGAAGTGGTTGGTATAAAGTGAACCATTTTCGACAGGCAATCCACCACTGTGAGGATAGCGTTGAATCCCTCTGATTCCGGGAGTTGTGTGACCAAGTCGTAGGTGATTTCCTCCCAAGGTCTGAGGGGGAGTTCAATAGGGTTTAATAGACCGGGGGGTACTTGATTACTATGCTTGTTCCTGATGCATGATTCGCAGTGGGAGACGTAGTTGTTAACAGACTTCTTCATGGAAGACCAGATGTATTTCCTGGAGATAAGTTTGTAGGTTCTGAATTGTCCTGGGTGACCGGCAGCTATGTTGTCATGGCGACTTTCCAATATAAGTTTACGTAGTTTGTTATTATTAGGGACATAGATTTTGCCCTTGAACTGTAGAAAACCGTCATCCCATTCCCAGTCCTTGACTTTTTTGTTATCTCTAAGTGCTGTAATGACTTTTGACAGACGTGGGTCTTCCAGGATTCCATCTTTGACCTGTTGATCCAAATCGTGGTCAGGCGTTATTGCTGCAATGAATAAATCTGGTGGCAGCAAAACGGAGTTTTCACCCCCTCCTTCAGGACGGTGTTCCTCCTTACGAGACAAAATGTCTGCTTGTTTATTTTGGGCGCCTGGACGATATAGAATCTGAAAGTTGAAATTTGCCAAAAGGTTTGCCCAACGCGCTAAACGTCCTCTGAGTTCCTTAGTCGTCTGGAAATACCCCAAGTTCTTGTGGTCCAATAGAACTTGGATAGGTAACTCTGTACCTTCTAGAAGGTGGCGCCATTCCTTAAAGCATTTTATGACCGCCAGGAGTTCTTTGTTATGAATGTCATAATTCCTTTCAGCAGGGGATGACGACTTGGACAAAAATGCAATAGGGTGCATCCTTCCATCTTCTGCTATTTGAGAAAGGACACCTCTTGTAGCGTAGTCTGAAGCATCTGTTTCCAAATAGAATTGTTTTGCTGGATCCGGTTGGATAAGTAGGGGAGCCGATTTAAGCGCTTGTTTGAGTGCTTCATACGCTTCTTGAGCATCCCTATCCCAGTTCCAAACAGTATCCTTGCGTAGCAAGTTAAGCAGAGCGCGAGCTTTGGCCGAGTAGTCAGGTACAAACTTCCGATAAAAGTTGACAAAACCAAGGAATTCCTGTAGTGATTTGACGTTATGAGGCACCTTCCAATCTACCGCTTTGGTGACCTTTTCCTGATCAACATGGACACCTTCCGGCAAGACGATTAGGCCGAGATAGTCAATTTCGGTGATGTCAAAGAAGCACTTTTCTAGGTTACAATATAGTTTATGTTCCTTAGACGTGATAAAACTTCTTTAACGTGACCTGGGTGGTCCTTAGGATCTTTAGAAAAGATCAAGATGTCTTCCAAATATACTATCACAAAAACATCTAAGATATCTCGTAGGATGTCATTCATGAAATGTTGGAAGGTAGCGGGAGCGTTGGTGAGTCCAAATGGCATGAGTAGATACTCAAATAGGCCGTATTTTGTTTTGAAAGCCGTCTTCCATTCATCGCCCTTGCAAATGCATACTAAGTTGTATCCCCACTTCAAATCCAGTTTTGTGAAGATTTTAGCCCCGCGGAGTTTCTCAATGAGGTCGTTTGTCTGGAGAGGCCATGGGTGATTTGGATGGACGTATAAGTCCGTGTTCGAGTTGTCGTTGGATAGTGGAACGCATTTCCTCATCTTCTTTGACCCCAACACTGTAGATTGGACCGTGTCTCGGTCAAGCTTCTGGTTTCAGGTCAATTTGGATGTCGTAAGGTCAATGCGGTGGGAGGGGGCTTGTTTCTTCCTCCGCAAAGACTTTGGGAAAATCTTGGTAATTAGGTGGCAGCTCGGTAGTAGCCGCCAATTCGATTTCTGGGATATGACCAGAGAAGATGGTGTGTGCTGTATGTAAACAGGTCTTGGCACAAAACTCTGAATTAAAAGACAAGCTTTTGTCCTTGAAGTTAATAGTGGGGTTGTGCACGCTTAGCCAGGACATACCCAGCACTAAGTCGTATTTACCAACGTCAACAACATAGGCACTGAGGACTTCATTGTGCCCAAAGATTTCAAGATTCAGGGCACAGTACTCAGTGACTTGTCCTGATGCTATGTCGCACCCATCGATGACGCAAAGTTTTCTGGGTGATTTTAGTTTTTTTGTAGGTATTTTGAATTCTTCGATAAGGCGTCAATTAATAGATGTAGAAGTAGCACCAGAGTCTAGCATTGCCCAGCCGTGGAATCCTTTCATCATGTATGTGGTTTTTTGGTCAGGAGTGGTTTCAAGTGGTTGCGCGCGGAAGTAGAGTAAAAGTTGCGATATATTTCCTAAACTCATACATTCCAATTCGTCTATATTATTGTTACACGCGTTCACTTGATTTAAGATTTCGCCCAAAACAGATCTCCTTGCTCTGTTCAGGCGTCCTCTTTTTCCGACTCCTCATTTCCCAACTCCACCTTTTCTACTGATGCTTCATATCCCGACATAGGTCTGCTGGGGCAATCCTTGGCCATGTGGCCCTTTCCTTGGCAGCGGTTGCAGATCATCGCTGACTTCCCCTTCCCTGCACTATCAATATCCATGGGTCCTGGACCTTTAGGATCACTCGGCGTACTAGGTGCTGGCCGCGTGTCCTTTTTTAAGGAATCAAATGTTATCTTTACTTCATTATCCTGCCCGTCCCATTTTACCCAAGGCGCATTAAATCCCTTGGCATTTTTGGCGATTTTTGTAACTTTGCCACAAGTGGCACGACTGTCCGTCCCAATGGTGAAGACGCGGTCGCCCTTTGCCAAGAGCACTTTGGTAGTAGTAGCCTGGGTAGTCGTTGTAGTAGTAGTACGGGCGGTTGTCGTGGAGGCGGAAGGCGAAGTAGCTTTAGGTTTTTCAACCTTTGTGAATTGTTGAATGTGTTTGTCGATAAGTAAGGCTCGTTCCGCAACTTGGTTGAATGTGGTGGTACTGGCTGGATCAAAGCTCTGTGCCAACATGCTATGTTTGACCTCCATAGAGAGGTGGTCGTAAAACATGTCGCGCAAAGTGATATCATTGTAACCCAAATAGGCCGAGAGATGTTGGAACTCAGTAAGATAGTCTTGCACCGTTCCTTTCTGGTGCAATTTCTTGAGTTCTTGTCGATGGTTGTCTCCTTCACTGAGTTGGCCATATCGGGCGTTCATCTCGCGCCAGAACAGTGTGGTGTCATGTAACCATAGTACGACTTGGTTACCAAGCATATTGACTTTGAGGTAGGATTGGACCCACTGGCGGGCCGATCCAGAAAGGTAGGAAATGATGAATGCAATTTTGGCATCTTCTCCATGGTTAGGCATGTTTGTGTCCATGAAGAGACGACAAGACGTCATGAATTTACACAGCTCTTCTCGTTTAGAGCCGTCAAATTTATTGGGTTTGGCCATCTTAACCTGTCCGACAGGTCCTGCTGGGGGTGGTTGAAGGGGCGGTTGTTGTCCGCCACCCTGTCCTCCAGCCTGACCACCCCCTGTCCACCAGCTCCTTGAGCGCCCCCAGGAGGTTGAGGAAGGTTCTGGTTGGTGATAACAGTGTTGACGAGGGCCTCAATGCCCACAACACAATTAAATGTGTTGGTTACATCCACCCCGGCTAAGCCGAGTTGTTCGTCAAAATGTGTTTGGTCATTGGTCATTTGGGTTTCGAGATCCTGTATCTCTGTGCGGGCTACTGCCAAATTTCCTCTAATATCATCTACTGCCAGTACTACATTTGTCATAGCATTACATAGCCATGTGATCTGCTCCCCCATCGTCATATCTCCAAAATTGGGAGGAGGTGGGGCCGCCATCGTCTTCTCTTTTCCTCTTCAGCGTATTAAAATATTATGGGGCCGCGACTTCTTCCTCTTGGTACTCCGGTGGCTCTTCTGTATACAAGTATTCCCACTTTTGATACCACAGCGATCTCGCTAAGTTGGATGCCCTTTTCTTATAAAGGCTTGTGAATGTATTTGGTATATCAATCAAGTACAGACCAATATTTCTGTTTGGTTTGATTGTCCAACCAATATGCGGCAAGATTGCTGGTTTGAGTTGTGATGTTTCCGGCGTAGGGTACTGAAGCGCGGGGAGTGGTCTTGATCGAGGAGGCGGTGCAACAGCTAAAGGCTGTGCTCGTATGTTCAGAGGAGGTGTCACTAAAGAAAAGGTTTTGACAATGTTTTTGATGGGAAGAGGTTTGGTGACGAACTGTTTTATAGTTGGCTTTTTGGATTGAACCAAATTTCAATTGTTTCAAAGGCTTTAGGCTTTGGGCAGTAAGGACACTTGAGTGTGTTCGAACCGTTGTTTAAGCGCGAGCAGATGTAGCAGCTAGGATGTCCTGGAGGTGTGACAAATCCTTGCTGGGCGCGACCGACTTTTTGTGGTTTGACTTTAATGATTCGAATAGAGGATTCAACTGGTCCTCCCGCAAAGACTTCGGCGCGTGAATATGTTTTCCAGCAACGTTTGCTGGGGTGATACCAAGAGCAGTTGGAACACTGTTCCCAAGGTTTAAATGCCTGTTCAGCCAGGACTTATCGTGTGTTCACCTGAAGGTTACTCAATCAATAGTTAACCGCTCTTAAACGCTAATCCTTTGTCTCTGCAACTAGCGTTGGACAGTCACTGCCGGCTTATAGTGATAAGCGTCCGGTGTGGTTTCTGCAAGCGGTTGTTTCAACTGGCTAAGGACGCTGAAGCGGGGGATATGAATCCCTGATGAGGTGAAGATTACACTTCAAGGGGGCGGTACTCTCAGGTTACTGATAGCAGGTCCACGCTTTTGACTATTACGTGGGTCACCCTGGATCTATTGTTTCACCTGACCAGCGCTGGTCCCGAGAAGGTTCTCAACAAAGTATAGGTAGATAGAGAGAAAGGAAGATGTTGGCGACGGGTGGTTTGACAGCAATGAAGGCTGCCACAACGACCCGGAGAAGAACTTGACCTAATGTCAGAGCTCTCTCAATGTTGGTAATATAAGTAAGAAGTATGGGACGAGATGCGCAGTGACTTAGTGGATATGAGAAAGAACTAGGATTGACGAGGAGGTCAAGTTCTTGGTCTGTAACCGCGAACTTGCCTTTGGTTATATACACCAGAGAACACAGCCATGTATCTACGAGTACAAACTGAGAAGCAAACTGAGTCATACAGGTATTTGATATCAGATGTGAAATAATGTATGACTAAGACTTTCCAGAATATTCCATGATGACGTGACCCTGACTAATGAACCCCGATGACAAAGATTACAAAGATGATAAGTTAGCATATGACCAATGTTCCATAAAAGGAAAGTATATCAGAAAAATATGATAAATCCTAAATATATTTATGAGAGTGTGTCAAGTCATGACACCTTCCTTTTATGGGACATTTGTCTTATGACCAAGCTTTACTTAAAATCTCTCATATTTCATAATAACCTTTATCTATGTCACATGTTCCAGAATGTTCCAGAAGTCTGACTAATGCTTCTTATTTAATATCTCATATCAAATTAGTTATAACTTGTTCTTTGTACACGTAGATACAAGGCTGTGTTTTCTCTTGTATATAACCAAGGGCAAGTTCAAGGTTAAAGACCAAGAACTTGACCTCCTCATCAAATCAAAGTTCTTTCTCATATCCTCTGGTCACTGGGCATCTTGTCCCATACCCTTATCTCTTATATTACTAGCATCAACAGAGCTTCTGACAGTTTGGCTGTCGGTGCTTGTTTGTTGCTCAGTTGGTCTC
Source organism: Ceratobasidium sp. 395 (assembly GCA_019616345.1). Classification (NCBI taxonomy): domain Eukaryota; kingdom Fungi; phylum Basidiomycota; class Agaricomycetes; order Cantharellales; family Ceratobasidiaceae; genus Ceratobasidium; species Ceratobasidium sp. 395. Next base: position 7,483 of record WSTH01000643.1, read on the forward strand.
GTTTGATGCAGACAATGTAAGCAGTCCCTGATCAGTATAGTCACATGACGACACTTGTCTCTGGGGCAAACTCTGCCTCAACAAAACCCACTGCATGCGTTGCCTGTCTACAAATGGGATCTTGTGTGACCAGGCAAAGCCAAGGTTTGTTTTCTCTCCTCTCACTTTCCTGAACTCTGCTGTTTAACTTTATTCAGGCCTACATACAACAATTTTCATAGTGACAAATCAATATGCAATCCCACCAAACTATGCCCTTGTGCTGTAGGACGCGCAAGCAACATGTAAAAGACTTACCCACTCCATTAATGTCCTGGTTGGGCATGAATTGGTTCAGTGGCCAAGTCAACTGTGATAACGTCCATCCTCAAGACAAAGCTCCAGATCCCCACAACATCACACCTCCCAAGCATCAGCCCTGCCTCAACTTGGTCAAAAGTCGCCCGCCCAGTTTGTCTTTTGACAGATTCTTCCATCTGCCCCCCAACATGCAATAATCCCACCTACGCTATATTGCGCTACCTTGCTCAGTCCAGCCACCACACTTGGGAACATTCCCTACCCACACAACCCAATCTCCATTGCCCATGCACGATGCATCTGGGAGGTGCATCCTGCTCCTACACGTCTCAGACCACCAACTGGAATTTGGACAGGGATGTGGCCCTGCACCAAATGCGTCACTATATCTGTTGTCCAAGGATTGCCAACCTGCATCAAATCCTATACGTGCGGATAACCCAAATCTTCTTTTAACAAGACAATCATGACCAGCAGCAACTTGCACTGGTTCTGGATGCATAGGCGTGGTTGGAGCACAAGGTGGGATTGCACTAGACGAGCGCTTGTTTTTACCCCCTTAGATGAACAATATTTTGTTGGGTGGGACGTTGCTGCTACATAACTGTTTGCAAACTCTGTGGTGCATGGGCATGTTGGTGTTGATGAGCAGTATGGCAAGCCCAATTGACGATGAGATCATCCCAACCGCAATTTTGATCCAGAATGTTCCGCTTACTGTCAAGCACAAGATTGCCTGATATCATTGTGAGTTTTTTATGTATCATTTTTATGTGTAGCAGAACTCATGCATCCAAACAACAGAGCTAGTTGTCCATCCCAATGCTGCATGTGCTCAACCATTACCTGGATACTCAGGGCCAGTTCCCTGGCTGGCGTTTGCAAATTTCTGTCCACTGGCCGGTGCGGGTGTGGTCGTGGTGGCGCTCAACAGGTCCAACCTGCAAGGCCGCAAGCTAGGCATCAAACACAAAAGGCTGCTCCAGGCAGATGAAAAGGAGCAGATTAGGCGCAAAAAGGCAATTGTCTGTGCTCTCCATGCATCAAGGAATACCAGCCAGGGTGTCTACTATATTTGCTGCCACAACAATTGTATTGCCCACTCTTGCTGCCACAGCGAAAGAAAGACACACCCCCACACTGACTCACGTAGGCACAGCAAGGTGCGCAACATTCTACCCTGTTCTTTCCCAGCTCATATTGTATGCCTCTATGGTCACACACCCCTTGCCAGCTCTCCAGATCCCTACAACATCCCACTCTCAATGCTATCCCACCAAACCTGCCATGATAGCATCCCCGGCTGCATTGTCCTTGACCATTTGTCTGCACGGCCCAGGCAAACCTTGGCAAATGCAGGAAAGTCTACAACAGTGGCCGGGTTTCCCCCAATGGCATCAATAATCTATCCCAAGCAGAGCGCAAATAGCAGCAAGAGTGATGCAGCAAGTATGAGCCTGCATGCCGCGTTGCCACCGTTTCCCACCCATGATAGTATAGTCCAACACAAACCGGGTCAATTGGTACACATGCAGAGTCAATTGACATACCTGTCCCTAGTCAAGACAACACCATGTCAATTCTCAGGCTTGGCAGAGGAGGGATTGTTCAACTGGGCCAGCTCCGGCTTTGCTTCAATATCTGATATGTAAGTACCTTGGGCACCTCTATCTTGACAGACCATACCTGTTGTCCAACACATCTCCAGTCCAGTTGGAGCTTGCCTTCGTTGCCTCTTCCATGTTCCATGCATTGTCTTGGAGCATGTATATAGAACCCAAATATATGACAGTGATAGGCTTTTGTGTGTGATTCTGCTTGGGTTCTCTTTGAGCGCAGCTGTTATTGCAAGCACTTTGTGTTGTGCTATCTACATCTATATACACTGGCTCACAAAACTGACGCAGCATGCGTGTCAGTGCTGTAGACCAGCGGCATCTATCAGTAAAATTACGCAAAAATGTACACACATGACATAGTATAATAGGCACATGTTGGACTAGTTGGAACCGCGCAGGAGTACATAGTTGTGACAAGAGGGGAGAAATGGCAGAGGGGGTGGTTTTCAGGTCATTCATCGAGGCAGGCTACAGCTTAGCTGTAGTAATGTTGGCTGCAGCGCTATACTATACAAGTACAACAAGCACCTGTGTGTGAAGCTTGGTGCCACTGCTGTGGAGGTATAGGCATCTAAAGGTGGGTTCTTTGGCGCTTCCTGGGCAAAAACACTCAAAAACAGTGTTTTTGGACACCCGTATCTCCACAGTGGTGGCACCAAGCTTCACACACAGGTGCTTGTTGTACTTGTATAGTATAGCGCTGCAGCCAACATTACTACAGATACGCTGTAGCCTGCCTCGATGAATGACCTGAAAACCACCCCCTCTGCCATTTCTCCCCTCTTGTCACAACTATGTACTCCTGCGCGGTTCCAACTAGTCCAACATGTGCCTATTATACTATGTCATGTGTGTACATTTTTGCGTAATTTTACTGATAGATGCCGCTGGTCTACAGCACTGACACGCATGCTGCGTCAGTTTTGTGAGCCAGTGTATCTTTCAGGCTCAGTCAAGCTGTGCTACTATGTAGCACACTTGCATGAGTTTGGGCCCCAGTGGCTATGCTGAATCAGCTAGCCTTGATTTTATCATGGTACATGCTCATCTGATCTCACTTGCGTTATCTTATCATTCTCTAGCTTTCTCATCCTGTCAGCTACACAATCACGGCATGTGACTGAAAACCGTGTCATCTCCTTTTCCACCCCAACCTGTCTCTCCAATTCCTCACATCAAGTCTCAGCATGCTGGCCTGGATTGCTCTTGTGTCTGCACCACACACGCAGTGATGTTCTTTCTGGCGCGCTGCAATGTCAAGCAGCTACATTATTTGCCGCTTGTAAGTGTTTGTTTTCTTCTGGCCATGTTTTCTTTTGGCTTACTGACTTGGCCCAACAGGAGCTAACTGGCTGGAGTGCTGTGGGGCAAGGAAGGAGCTCACTAATTATGGTGAGCCATTTCCCCCGTATCCTGTCTGCCGTGAGCTTTGGATCATTAACATCTGTGTCTTTTTTAGAAAACATGTTGTTCACGTGCACAACCCCTTAGCACACTACAGACTTTAGCCACGCCCACGCCAGTGGCTGGCTGCCCCATCGGTTACATCCTCTCCTCAGCAAGAAACGGTGGGTGTAACAAAGTGTGATTACATGCTATAACACCGTTACACCATCACACAACCCCCCTATGTATTTCACACAAATCACACCCCTAATTACACCCTTTGTAATCACACCCCCTGATTACGCTCTCTAATCACATATCCTAATCACATCCAGGCATTACTTCAGTCTATTACACGCTGAATTAATGACATTGCATCAAATCTATATCAATTAATCCACACAACAGCCAACTACCGAATTAATCACTTACTAGTCATCAATCAATCACCATTACGACACAGTGAGTCCAGTCAAAACATGTATATTCTTATGTAACAACTTAGAGAATACATTACTAGGAGAAAAAGGTCCTAGAACCTGAAGGAAACTGTTGAGGATTGTGTCTTCAAGCCTGCCTGTTTAATAAGTGCCGAAGCTCGGTTAGTGTTCTGCCACATTGGTAACCGTGAATACATACTTGCGTGATGAACACCTCAGAATGGATACAACCAGCAAGAATGTAGTTGGGGGACTTGGACAAAGAGTGAGGTCAAGGCCCACTTTATATCTCTCAGGTGGGTTGGACTGGTGCCGCTCGGCCACCACCATTTGTATGTCAAAAGACACCACCGGCAGGATAATATCTGATTGATTGCTTGGCACGTGCCTAGGCACCTGGGTGCAGTTCAACTTGGACTCTAACTACACCCCGACATCCACTTTCACTCGACTTCTTGATCCATCCACCCGCTTGCCCACCCCGCCTATCCTCACTGGTCTTTACAACGGTGGGTGTAGAGGAATACGTATCAGTACCTGTGCTTAGGGTAACAGCAATAAGTATCAAACAACAGCTGATTGAGCGCTGACCTCCTTGCCTCTGTTTGCCCCTGCTCATTTGAGGATTCTGTATCACTTCTTGCGCACCCATGGCTTGGGAGTGTTTGCTCCTTCAAGCTCCTGGCTGGTTCAAAAACATCTGGGCCATTGTGATACATTGATGTCAAGACACGCACTCAATATTTGGCTGGGTGCAGCTCCAACTCGCAGTGCCACTTGTGAGTTTTGATGCAACTCTTGCGCGCCTAAATGAAAATTGCCCCTGACTGCAATAAGTACAGTCCCTGTAAACGCACCACATTCAGCCGTGGTGCCCACCCCGTGTCCTTGCCCACACGGGGGTGGCCATGTTTCCGTAAGTGCAAGTCCCGTTCACATCTTGGTCCTGTTTTCCTAATCGCCCACCTCATAGGTTCTGTGCACCCTGGTGTGCTGGGCTTTGCTGGAGCTCTGGCATGTTTGACAATGGCCTTTTTGCAATTGGCTGGAGCTGCGTTGACCTTGCTTGTACGTCCCCTACGTGCTCGTCTCGTCTGATACTCGCCCATTGTTGCGTTGATCACTCCTAGCGTTGGTTCTTGTCAACTTCATCACATATCACCATCCTAGGCCTCCAGTCTCATACCCAATCCCCCTTCACACATCCAACTTTCCTTTAGCACCTCTGACACCAACTATTGCACACACATAGATAGTAAGTAACACATTGCATCACATACAATTAGGCTGACGCAATACCACACTCACACCCTTTTGTTGCAAAACATGTCTTGCATCCTACCGCATCTGCATCAACTCAAATATGTCCTGTTTTGTCCAAGACATGGAGACGCAAGTAGACAACACACGGTACAACCTAGAGGCCAGCAGTTCTGGGTAGGGCGTTAAGCACGTAAGTGCACAACTTGATGGCCCTACCAATACTTTTTTCTTACTGTTCCTTGTTGGTATTGCTCACCGAGGACCTGAGGCAATTGGTCTTGAATCTCTAACGTCTCTAATGCCAACTGTTACGCACTTGTAGATGGTGAGTAGCACACACCATGCTGCCCAAGATTGTGTTGACCGAATATGATCCCACCTATCATAGGCTGCGCCTCGCATCCTGTCTTACACGTGTGGACTCAAACACACCGTACTCAGCTTGCTGAGCATTCTTAGTTGCCCGCAGCCGACGCATGATGCAATCTTGCGGCTAACAGAACTCCCTAGCCAGTCTATTTATTTTTCCTTGACACTGTATCTATTTACTGCTCCAATATACACTACTTTGCTCACATACTGCCGCCTGAGTATACGTTTTTTTTATGATTTTATTGTATTTATTTTTGAGTGTGATTTGGGGTGCAATCCCAAAGTGTTACCGCCTCTTATTACACTTCAGTGTTATAGCAACCCAAGAGTGATATACAAGGGTAATTTGGTGCAATCACGCAGTTACACTACCCCCTGTGTTTGTTTCACCCACAATTTTTGCTGAGTCCCGCTTTACTAACTTCCAGGCTTCCTACTACGGCTATGGCGCTTTAGGAGATGGCCATGGGGCTTGTACCCTCCCCAGCACCCTTGCCGACTTAAACAGACAAGACAAACCGGGCAAAAAAGTGACAATGTGGTGGTTCTCCTTTAGTGTCGTGACCTCTGTCACTGTCTGTCTCTGTGGTCTCCTTAAGTAGTGGCTACGTTGTGGTTTTGTCTTTACTGTTGTATTTGTGTCTAGTTTACGGTTTACAGTGTAGGTCTCGGTGGTGGTTGACAAGATAAAGCAAGCTGGGACCTCCAGGCTTGCTTTGGTCTCGTTATATACCCTGTGGCTCAGGGTGAGTCAATCTGTTCCGCAGTCCGCAGTCTGTAGGGTCACGTGTGCCGTGTGGCTGTGGACTGGCAATGACTAAGGTGTCACGTGTGTTTGTGAACAGCCTGAGGTAAGTCCTACTTGGGTTGTTGCGGCTCCGAATCTTATAAGAGCCACGCTTAGTCCTAGGGTCATGTGACAACTTCACGGGGTCACATGACTTGCTCCTGCTCCTGCTCATCAGCAAGGGAGAGATGTTTGAGCAGGAGCTGGTAAGCGCTGAGGTCACGTGATCTGATTTATAGCATGTTTGACTCCAGAGAAAATGCTATAAATCCTTATTACATCCTGTCGTTCCGTTATGACTATTGTCTGGGTCATAACATTTAGCCTTGGTGCCCACGCAGCCACCGCTCCTCCACAGATTGTGGCAGAAAGGGTAGGCAAGGTGATGAGCTGAAGGCTCATATTATCTTGTTGGGACTCATACTTCTCACAGCTTCACTTGTCCCTGTGCATGCAGGTGTTGTCTGTGTGCCATTGTGTGCCTATAACTTGTGTTTGACTTTCTCTTCAGATCCTCACCCCCTGTCTTCAATATCATCCTCTGTTTTTGTTCTGCCTAAAGTCCCATTTGTCCCCAATTGTCATGATCCTCAAATCCTGACATCTCATTCCTCTTGCCCCTCCTCTGTCTGCTCTCTGTGCCATGTGCAGATCAGTGTCTTTGTCATATGCTCTCGCCTATTCTTGCTTGTTTGTTTGATTTCTCCGCTTGCTTGCTTGCTGTCACCTTGTGTGCTTCTGCAAGTGTTGCTTAGATGTGTTTGCATGTGTTCTTGCGTTCTGCTTGCTTGTACTCACTTAGTGCTTGCACAGTTCCCTGATTTGTAACCTCTGCAATATATAAAACTTGTGAACTGTTCTAGTTAACTGCAAGAACAATTCATCTCGCCCTTTCCCCATTCTACACACCTTAGTGCATTCTCTAAGACATTTGGAGCTGCCTGGGTTCATTTCCCCATTCACAACTTCACTTCCTGACAGGTTGTGACACCAATTGACATACTGTTTGTATTTTGCTGTCTTAATCTGTATCTTGCTTGCGTTGCTCTAACATCATGTGTATGCACAAAGCTTGATATACTGTAGTGTTACAACATAACGTTGGGGCCCCGTCCCCTGGGCGGTTGACACAATGTTCACACCCAAAATGTCCCCTGTCCCCTAGGCCAGTGATGCAGGGGAACATCTGTACCTGAATTTGAAATTGGTTTGAAATACTAAATCAAACGCATACAAGCCAGTTTGGTTTGAGGTGTTTTGCCTTCACATATCTCAAAGTCATGGTACTTGGCTTCCAAATCATTTTTAGTCAATTTTGCTTGCTTTGCCACTGGAAAATATGCCTTGCAGATACTGCGGTCTTTTGGTCAATGTTTGGGGATAAAAGTGTCCCCTGTCCCCAGAGCAATTGATGCAGGGGGACAGGTGTACAGGCAAATAGAAGTGCTGGGTGCTTTTATATAAGCAATGTTATGGTCGTAATGCTACTGTGGGTCTATTGTTAGTTGCTATCTTTAGCTCTTATGCTGTGCATCAGAGCTATTTTCCATCTGTATGCACTGATTTGGAAGGGGGAGGGGCAAGAATTGGGTGCTACTCAGAACTGAGGGACTCTACCTAACCTGGGGGGGGAGCTATTGCACTACTTGCAACCGGGTTGCAGTCTGCATGGACTAACAAACAAAGATTCCCTTGAGTGCATGGGGCTGATGAGACATCCTATTGGGCTGATGGGAGCCAAGTGGCCATGGGTGGTGCAATTATGATCAATCATGAGCTGGGGTAGTATGGTCAGCAAGTGCCTAACATAAGGGGGTGTGACTCACTTGCTCAGCCGGGTTTTTTGAGTGCTCATGAGCACTCAGTGGGATGTTTCTATTTTGCAGCTGCAGGTACAAATGCATCCCGGACTGGAGCGTGCACTGGAGTTTGGCTGCATGCGACTTCAACATCGCTTCAACTAGACTACACCACACTTTCAGTTGGTGCAACACTATGAGCTCCAACTTTCTACCAGCTTTAGATTTCCCTCAGCTTGAACCGCCAGCCTCTCCCAGGTCTCTTGGCCAGCCTTGCCCTTGTTTGAGTACAACATGTCCTGGTGCGCTTCAACCAGTGCGTAGACGCACTACTCTCGTCTACATCTCACTCAGCCACCAGCCCAGCTCACCGCGCCCACGCCTGCTCAGCCCCCCCATGTTTGTGCATGCCACAAATAGTGACAACAGTGATGGCGGGCAGTGATGTCAAGTGAACCACCCACCTGCCGTAACCTGCATCCCTGGCTGCACCTCCACATCCACTTTCCTGTGCACATGTGTCCGCAGCTGCCTGCACCTATGCTGCCCACACCTGCCCATACCAACTGTGCACCACCACATTGGACCGATGTGTTATGTTACATAAATGTGCTCTCACGTTGGGTTCTTGCTAATTTGTCCAACGCAGGGTCAACCCTAGCAGCTATTTGCATAAGAACACCAGCCCATCAACTTGGTCACCACACGCACATTAGTGCCGCACATCCACATGCCACCCCCACCCCATTCTCGCACAACCGGCATCACTGGTACATGTCCTGCTACGCATTGGTGGTGCGTGTTTCTGCCCTGCTGGTTGCTTTCCAAGCACCCGCCCCAGATTCACTCACCTACTGACACGCCCACATCCATGCTAACATTGCCATCTTAGATGACTTGACCGAGCTGGATGGGGCATTTTTTGCGTTGGTGCTCGAGCGCATTATGTTTTTTTTGATACTGTATTGTGATGTTATATCCTGATCAGTATACAGTTATTGTCATGCAAAGGCAGTAAGCATGAACTTAATGAGTTAGCCAGGGTGAATAAACTACAGTTGACTGTACAGTCTACTGTGGGGACGGCATTTAAGTAATTTGCAGGTACAAACACAAACTACAGCAATGCAATAGTGACACTGTAGTTTCTGGTATTGGATAGCAGTGCACACTAGCGCAAAATCTGGTTGCAGAACTGTACTGTCTGTGGTACAGCAAGGATCAAACAACATATCATAGTGAAAATGCAGTAAATTGTACTAAATACAACAATGAGTATCTGGGGACAAAATACAGTGCTATACAGCCACTACAACCACCACACACACCACTTGTGTCTGTGCAGTGTGCTGTATTGCAGGGGTGGTTTTGCTGATGTGGGATCAGCTCTTTGGCTACATTTATGTTCCTCAGTACGTATCAATTCAACCTCAACCCGACAAGTTGGCACTGACCCTATGACTAGCCATGACTCACCTCCATCTGAGCGCACTCAAGAGGAGTGGATTGCTCCTTTAAGCATCTCCCATAAGTACCACATCCCCAAGGCTGTGTGTTTGGCAAAAAAAAGGTCTGAAGGATTTAGGGATGTCAGCGCCTTTGCAGCTTAATCTGGGGCAACAATTTGGCCTCAAAGAGTGGGTTGCCCAAGCAGCTCAACGCATTGTTGGAATCCCCTTGGATACCTTCACCCCCAAAGAGCTTCAGCTGATGGATGTGGAGTCCATCTCTCTCTTAATCAAATATTCTGCCAAGTGTGTCAAACATTGCTCCTTATTTTGTTTGTCCCTTCCTCTCTGATTGGGAACCCACGCCATTGGCAGTGAGGACCAAGGTTGATGTCTCACTCACTGGAAGAACGTCTGCTTGCTTCTAACTCCACATCTCCTTTCACCTCAATTCCCATCCTCTGACACTGAGATTTTGAATCTCCTGGAGGTTGACCCTGTGATTCAGTCAATCTTTGAGCTCATGTTCAAAGGTTGCATTTCCATGCTCAGGGATCACAGCAGGGAGGAGTTGGTTGGAAAGGACACTTGGCAAACTCAGAAGGTCATTCATCAGCTCTGTCACTAAACCTGAGTTCACTGCTGTTTATTTTTTATTTTGACTGTGCTATGGCTACATTTGTCTTCTGTCATAATCTTGGCTTGGTTTACATTGAATCCCTGTCTCAGCACGTAATAGTACTTGGCCACTGACCCTGTTCCACTCTTTTTGCCACTTTCTTATTTGGTGTTGCTCACACTTGATGTGCAATCCAGTCATTATCTTTTTCCTCTTGCTGTGTGCATTTCATTAGGAAAACGGTTGGAAGATGATCAAGCATAATTAAGTTAAATTATGCTTAATTCATGGGTTACGGGGCTTACGACCCCCCCCCTTTTGTTAGACTGAATTTAGTCAAATTTAGTGTCAATGTGCCATAATTCAGCTCAATTCATTGGAATTTAACTCAATTATAGCTGGATTTAGGTTGCGCAAAACCTTGCAGTTTTTGACCACACAGCCACCAGAGCCTACTACAGCAGTGTGGGAGTGTTTCTGAGGGGTTTTCTTGCCTGAGGTCAGGATTTACTGAATTTAGCTCAATTTAGGGGGATTTAATGAATTTAGCAAAATTTAGTCAATTACACAGAACTATCCCCCCTAGGCCGTAATGATAAATCCGCTTTTCCTGATGTTGAGTCCAACACATGAATATTTCATATATTTTCTCCCAAACACTCAATGAAACATAGAAAATGAGGGAGACTTGACCACTAACCAACATGTTCTGGTCTGTATCATTTCTTCAGCAGCTCGGAGATTTTCATCACATAAGTATATCTTTTTCAGATATATATGAGTTGCGTGAAAGCCTTTGGTCTCAGCATACATAATACTGTTGTTTGCCTCGGATTGATTGTGGTAATCATACACACATTAACAAGCCTACCTCGCTCATCTTGTAAGCCTGAGTGGTGTAGACATAAGTAGTTCACTAATTCTAAATGTGTAAGGGAGCACCTCATAGGTTGTCAAAAGGAGAGCATATATGTCAGGAAAAATGGGGTGTTGAGTTTCAGCCAAACTGAGTAAAATTTAGCTAAATTGAGGGATTTAGAACTTTAACGACCCCTCCTGTTGATTCAGCCAAATTTACCTAAATTGCCTGGGGGGGTCCTCAATTTAGATAAATTTAGGTAAATTTACCCTGGATTCAGGAATTTCCAATTCGGCCAGATCCGTCTGAAAACACTTTTTGGCCTACTAGTGTATGCTGGGAGGGCTTAGGGCATGTCTCGTGGCTTCTGGCACCAGATTTATGAAATTTAGGTCAATTTAGCCAAATTTAGCTAAATTTGCTAAATGGCTTCAAGTCAGGTAAATTAAGACCCCAGATCTTAGTGAAAGGGGTGGTTTTTCCTGATGTTGTGGGTTGATTCTTCATTTCTCTTGATCATGTAGCTTTTTTTACTACATTTGTAGCTAACACTCATGTTTCACTAGTTTGCTATCATATTAGACAGCCAAGCTATATGGTTTGGCCATTTAGGGTATAGTTAGCATTAGTTTGTTAGTAACACGGGTTTATAAACACAGTTAAAAACATGTTTATAAACGTGTTTTTGGTCAAAGTCCAATCGAGCCGTGTGAGTAAAGTCGGCACTTAACAACTAGGACTAGGCCTATGTAGTTACACAAGCCACCGTGAGCAGCTGCAGACATGATTTTCTATTTCTAGCAATTGCATATATTGTACATTTCAACTCTGTCCTGGCTATGCCAGTCCCGCCTAATGCTCACACTGAGCTCAGGAAGCTTTGATATATGCATGTCGTTTTCTATCCTATCAACTATTCACACAGAACCTTCAGAGCGGAGCCTGTCCAATGGTGTCAGCAGTTTGCTTCTGGGACATTTCCAACATCCTCAGTCTACAAGAGACATCGACGCGGCCAGAGCAGTTGTTGATGCAGTGCGCAGGGTTGATCTCCGTGACCCGTCGCTCCTAGACATCTTAAGCAACAAACCTGTGCCGGGGGCTGTTCTAAACAGCTCGGGTCGTACAAACGCAACAGGAGGCAATGATGAATCAAGGAATTATATTGTCCAAGCTTATACTAGATTTGCCACTTCTCACCATTTATTCTGATGCAACAGACACAAAAAGGTTTGTCTTGAACATACATTGGGTGCATGTGATCCCGTTTATTAACATCAATATAAACACATCTGTTTGCAAACCAGGGTTTATAAACAGTGAATAATGTCTTGGAACATCATTAACCGTACCCTATGGCCATTCATGTTTGCAAGCCTGAACATTATAATTGCAACATATATGATAATAGATGATTTTATTTACACTTGAAGTGCGATATAAATTTGGGTTTGGTCTGCATACATTGAAGCCACTCATATGAAAGGTGGTACCGGACAAAACTCCTTGCACTTGCATAGGGACAGGATTTTGCAGGATTCTGCAGGACTCCTAGGAACTCCTGGGAATTCCTGAGAATTCCTGCTTATTACCTATAATTACAGAAAAGTAGCGAGAAATACTGATTAGCATTGTTAAGCTGGTAATGGAGCCAGGATTGCCCAGGAATGCTAAGGAATAGGATATAAAATATATTTTGATTATTTTGGTACAGTGTTTGGGGTCTTACATTACTATATGCAGTCAAGAGCACAACTGCAACCTGAAGCCATTATGGTCTCACCTCAAACCTTGAGTCATATGCTCACAAACTGAGCATCAGAAAGTTGAAGTATTAGCTACTGGGAGGGATATAACCCTCAGAAACTTATCAGTGACCCTGTGTGTTGCTAAAGCTATCAGAGATAGCATATATGCGCTACATATCTAGCATATACCTAGCATACACCCAGTATAGAGTCAGTTTTGAGCACAATGACCGGATTTGGTAGCTGGACTTACCAAAAAAGGAAAGTTTTGAAAAACATAAAAGATGCGCTCAGGTCCCAGGCGTCTGAATCTGTCTTCAGCATTGCTTAAAGGTCAGTATTCACAGACAAAAACACAAAATACTTTCCAAGACCC
>WSTH01000644.1:0-20468 GCA_019616345.1 Ceratobasidium sp. 395
GCCTTGGGAGCTTTGCACGTTTCCTGTACAAGATTGACAGAACGCATGGCCTTTAAATTATAGATTGAGTGTGAGACGTGTTTTTATTGAGGGAATGTGGCAAACCACACGGGAGTACGTGAGCTGGGTATTCTTGCGAGAAAAATTCGAGGCAAATGTCGCAGTAAGAAGATGTGGATTGAACTACCAGCATTCAGGAGGGATGGCCGATGGTCGGCCACATCAGGCCTAATCAGGTAGGTTACTTAATCACGGAGCCGGAACGGATGTATTCTCTTGTACTGTTGATCATTTTCTAGCTCACCTCCAGCATCACCCAAAGCAAGTAATCTGTTACAATGGTGAGTCTTATGAGCTATAAAATCACGGCTGAGAAGAGGTGGGATGGTACTACGCGGTGCTTTGATAGGAATGTCGATGGATGGGCAAGCTGTTGGTTGGATGGATGGCATCGGATAAGCTTTTATGTTGTTGGACTTAACGCTTACAATCATGAGTGTAGGCACCAAAGAAAGGAAAGGCACCAAAGGAGGAGGCTACCGTATCGCTAGGCCCTCAGGTCGCCGAAGGCGAGCTTGTATTTGGAGTTGCCCACCTTTATGCCAGTTTCAACGACACTTTCGTTCATATCACCGATCTGTCTGGAAAGGAAACCATCACTCGCGTCACTGGTACGTACGAATATTTCTTTTCGTAATGAATGTTCTGTCTAAATCATGGGGGCTCTTTCTAGGCGGTATGAAGGTTAAGGCCGATCGGGACGAATCCTCCCCCTATGCGGCCATGTTGGCGGCTCAGGATGTTGCCGTCCGCTGCAAGGAAGTCGGTATCACCGCTCTCCACGTGAAGCTTCGTGCTACTGGTGGTACTGGCACCAAGACCCCAGGTAAGTCCTTGTTATTTATCTAGACTCGTTGGTAGCTTATGTAATACACACCAGGTCCTGGCGCTCAGTCGGCTCTCCGTGCTCTTGCTCGTGCTGGCATGCGCATTGGTCGCATCGAGGATGTGACCCCAGTACCCACCGACTCTACTCGCCGCAAGGTTTGTTTAAACTCTAGCCTGGTTTACGACGTACTTATTAACATTTGCATAGGGTGGTCGTCGTGGTCGTCGTCTCTAATCATCTTTCCATACTTCTCAAAATCATTTTGGGCTGTATCCACGTACATTCTGTATCCGTTATCACCCGAATCTATAGTCGCTGCACTTGACACGCAGCACGTCCGTATATGGGCGTGTCCCGTGGTCGTGCTTGTTCTTACCTTTTGTGCAAAGTAAATGCGTGTTTCGCTCCGAGAGAAGGGACTCATTCGTCTCGAAGGCTCAAGCGGAGATACAAGGTAAACGAGAAGCAATAAAGAACGGCGTTTGCGGTTTGGATTGGCCGTCTGTTGATCTTAGATAACGAGTCGTTTGGCTATTTGTGCCGCTAATATTAAACCGTATGGACAGGTTGTTATCTGGCAGTTACGAGCGCGTTTAGATATTTATAACTTGACAAGTCGTGATGGCGTTGTTCCTAAAGCGATATGTCGATGTCTAACTATCGATGTGGGTTGAACAAGCGGGCTCTTCACTAGCTCTAGTTTTAAAGTTTTCCAACCAACCGTTTCATACGCTTACAAAGTATTTAGAATACAGTCAAGAATCAAGACATCACATCCATGATTGTGACCTAAGATAGGCAACGCGAATCCTTTACTTGGCGTGCTTAGGGCAGCCGTCGCACTTGCAGGTCTCGGGGCTGAGCAAAATCAATTAGATAAATGCGGGTAAAATCTCTTAGAAAGGGGGCTTACGCGCAGTTGCAGTTCTCCTACAAACAATAAAGGCGTTCTGTTAGTGTATGAACTTCTCACAAACGAAGCTACGTTGGACAACATACACCGCAGTAGTTGACAATCTCGATGTTCTATTTAAAAATTAGTATAACGAACGAGCTAGAAGCTAAGGATTAACTCACAGCAATCATGGTGAAGTTCGAGTATGAATATGAGTAAGGGAGTAAAAGTGGGCGTGGTAGAATTCGATGTTGAACTAGTCCGAGCATTGGGGGGTTTTATACCTCGTTCACCTTGGAAATGACTAGTCCCACCTCCGACCAAGCTCAAGCTGGCGCACAGACCACGTCCGCCAAAACCCAACAATCAAGTCTCTGGAGCACGTTCACGAAGAGGGGGCCCGTTCGTAAGCAAGTTTGTGACCCCAATATGCCAGAACTCGTTGCCTCAGGTGATGGACATCGACGTGCCGAGGTGGAATGCGAGCGCGGCGACCACTGAGCAATATTGCGCTATACTCGAGATAGAAGAACTTTGGATATTGCGTACCATGCTAGCGGGCTGCCCATGTTTTTGGGAGAGTTTTCCTGGGCGTTGTATGCGACGAGGAGGGTGGTGGGGGGAGTAGTTTTCGCGTACTAGGCCGCTTAGAGACGCGTAGGATAGGGGTGATTGTGAATGATAGCGGGCAGTGCTCCAGAGTTCATGACGCTGGCACTCCACGGGCGCAGAGGCCTGCAGCAACGACTGGGAGACCTCAGATAGGCGACAAGCATCTCACGATATGCATCGCCTGCGACCATGTGGGCCGCGCAACACCCCAAAGATATTTGCGAGCTGCATTCTAAAGTTTGATCGTCAACAACCAAATCCAACGAAGAAGCAACACCGACGTACTATAAGATTATGTCCGATGATGGCCGACTGAAGGTCAGGCGACCGCGACGAGCCCTCTGCCCCACGACATCCTAGACAATGGTGAAAGACGATGCGGTAGAGCCATGAGATAACATAGGATTCGGGATAATTGGAGTCTTGTAATAAGCAATGCGACGGAATGAGCGAGAACCCCACGGGGTACAATGAATGGAGAGGCAACTTACTTTGAATTCTACAGCGCAACGAAAATAACGAGGGTTTGTCCGCCATAAAACCACTAGCACCATAATTATGAGTTGGAGCTCGAGTGTTTAAATATACGAAGAATTACGTTGTACTACCGGTTTTCTTGGTTATACGAGAACATTCGCTGACAAGTAGTGGTTGCCACGTATCCCAGAGTATCTAGCGAGTATGGTCGACCGTTTCAAAGTGTCTCTTCCAAGATTTACCCCAGAAAACACAACGTAGAAACAAGAGAGGGGGACTGAAAGAGGTGGAACGACGGCCCACACGTATTTAAGCGGCCTACTCTTGGCGATAAAGGGTGTGGTAAAGGGCGTTCAAACCGAGAACTGGAGCGGACTCAGTGCACATAGATATATAGACGAGATTGTAGAAGAAGTAGCGCATATAGTGTGGGCAGTAGCTTCAACCACCTGCAGCGCCGACTGTGGTGGTACCCTCTTTATAGTCACCCAGCACAGTTGTGATTGCGAGGGTGGCAGGAAACAATCAGGTGCAACCTAAGCACGCCATTTTCGCACAAGTAAGATGCTCATGACGAAGCTATCCATTCCAGGATTTCCGGAGTAGCCAGATGCAGGGGTGGTTGTTGTTTCCTTCTGACGTAGAGTGGTTGCTGTGTAGTTGAGCCATGTCAAATCTTTGTCACGTGAACTTGTCTTCATTTTCTAATCTTTGAAAATCTCATGACCGACTGGGACAAAACATGACGGGGTCAGGGCAGGGTATACATGTGGCGACGAAGAACAAGCAAATGGATCACTGTTTACTGTAAGAGAAATGGGTTTGATTACTGAATATGGGCGAACGGTACGACCTTTGCGCCTATCTGTTTGTAAATGTTTTGCAGTCTTCGCTCTCCGGCCAAACTGCCCACAGGACTCTCTGCGCCGATTACACCAATGAACGATACCACGGTCCCAGGTTTCCCAAAGCGACCTACACGACCAGCGATATGGCGATATAATCCTGACGATTCTACTCCTCCTACGATGTAGACGTGAGACAGGGTTGGGATGTCAAGCCCGCGAACGGCAGCAGTGGTAGTGACGAGTAAGACGGGGTTGGAAACTAGCTCATGCCTTGGTTCATCAGCCTGGTTTGCGACAGATTCTGAAATATTTTCTTCCTGACTCGACACTGGTATGGACGTCGTGGTAGGCGATGAGATTTCAATCTTGTCCTCGTCGTTTGGTCTCGATATATGCTCGATGTCGTCACGAAGATTCAGTAAGCGGGCATCCACACCGAGTTTGCAGAAGTTTTCGACGATAGGGATTACTGAGGTGCCCGCAGGAACAACGCACATGGCTCGATTAGTCACGTCTATTGCGATAGAGGTGGCAATGGCTTCGAAGACGCTGGGAGATATGCTATGTTTTGGAGCACTAGAGGCGACAGCAGGCGGAGAATCGCTTGCCAAGTCTCCAGCGTGAGTATCTGTATCTGCCGTTTCGTCGTCCGAGAGGGCTTCTAGAACCAGTGAAGGTTTCTGGGTCAGGATCCCAGGTTCTATCCCCCGCTCGTTTTCGCCTGCATTCCTCGCATTTCGTAGGGTTCCGTCTGGGTTCACAACGACTGCAGAGTGCACGACTTTGTCGTTGCTACTCGAAACAATTTCATCGTCTTCACCTTGCTCAGCCTTGACCCCGTCTAATCGTACAACGTGTTCGGCCATCCACCCGTTTTGCGCGAACAACCATTTCCGCACGTGAAGCCAGAGCGTAGCACCCATCATCACCATCTGTGGTTTTGGCCGTTTCATTCGCCATATATCTTCCAATATTCGGTCTATAGCTTGCGCCGCTTCGGGCTGGTGCCGGCGTGATTCTCGAACCACACGGTATCGCAGCGGGATGTTCATGACGACATCGAATTCGTCAACGATGATTCGCTCTAGTGAGAGATGGAGCTTCAAAGGGTGTTCAGGATGTAGCATAGCATCGATCAGAGCTCCGGGTGTCGCGATGAGAATCCGAGGGGGCGTATTCTTTATTGAAACGAGGGAAGAGTTGACATTGGGCCGAACAAGTACCTGGACATGTGAAGCAAGCGACTCGGTTGAAGAACTCCCAGGTAGTAATTTTTGGCACCAAGACTCGATTTGATACGCCAAATCTCGGTGAGGGACAATATAGAGAGTCGTTGTTCCAAGATGTGGCCGCTGAGATTCGGAAAGCATTGCCAAAACGCTCCCAAAAGTCCTGAGCTCCGGTAACACTATGTGAGATGCTGTAAGGCGGGATAACATGCGCAGAACTCACTTTCCGCTCCCGGTTGCATCTTTTAAGATAATGTCGCTACCTCGATGAATAGCTGGTATGAGTTCCGCCTGAATAGATGTAGGGTTTTTGACGTGTGGAAACGCAGCGCGAATAGCTTGAATCAACTCGTCTGGTTCCGACGAAGGTGTCGGTGCGTTGACCGTTGGTTTTCGGGTCCAAGTTCTGCGTTTGAACGGATGGTATCCGATCTTCTGTGGTTGGCTTTGGTACTTATCATGAGACTTATAGTTGTTATATCGACGAGACGAAATATCGCTCCCAGTTAGGTTATCAGAAGTATATCTGCCTTCTTGTCTCTGATCATAGTTGCTAGAAGACCTCCTATCATGATGACGAGAGGAGTAAGACCCATTCTCGAATGTTTCATTAGAATCAGTTGCGCGTCCGTCATAGCGACCCCAGCTCCTGGCGTTTTCATTCGATTGAGCACGTCGATTATCACCGTAATAGTAGCGAATGAGACATGTTCTTGAGTAATTAAATGCGCAATCGTCTAGATAAAGTACCCTAGGAGCAAGAATTTTCCCTTGATTTAGCACATTTCTTAGCATAGCAGTGGCAACAAGGGAGCGAACAAGAAGAAAGCCATGAAGCGCCGACTCGATAGCCCAAATTTCTCGACATCACGTGACCGATGGTCGCTCTGAGCCAATTTGCGCCAGCGTGTCTCTCAGCCCCGACAACTCTGGTGGATAAGCTCCAGGATTTCTAGCACAATGCCGATCTGCTCCGCTTCTCCAAGTAGGAGCACCTTGCGCTTATTGCAAAATAACGAACTGTAGCGATCACTTTGAGCAACGAGCACCCTTTGGATGAGCACCCGACCAGTCATAGAAATAGTCGAGTTAAGCCATGTACTTCTTTCTAGCGTCTGGGATTAAGTCCTCTTGGGATCTGTAGCTTCACCTACTTTCTTCTCATTACGTGCTCCGGCGATGCCTCTAGAGCTCCTATGTGACTGTACATAAGAATCATCGCCCACTCCCTGGAATTTTCTCTTTGGCCTATGTTAAACTTCCTAAATCCCGCTGTACTAGCTAGGTCTTTCTGACCCTGGAACACAGGAAATTACTGTGACGAATCTTGGGCTTGCTTATCATATTCCACCTCCAACCGTCTGACCCAACAAGTTCACTGCCTTCTTTAATGGAAATCCTCAATTGGTAGCAACTACTCTGCGTCCTCTTACTATCCACCATTATTTCTGCCCTGGTGAACCACCAGCTAAGCACCTGGCCCTTTGGGTACGAGCTGTTTAGCTTATATAAGCAACCCGGCATCTTGATCGGCGTCATTGCAGCACGAACCCCGCTCATATGTTCTCAGCTTAACGATGGCAAATAAGATCTAGCATTTGCTTGTTCAATTTCGACGTATGTGTAACTAGAGCTTCGGAGTGTAAGTCGAATCTTTCTCCTTATTATTTGCGTCATGTCACTGATGATAGTGCTGCCTAGATTACGACCCATAGTTCAGTCACTGTGCATGGCTCACTCGTCCGATACGCTACTGCCCGAACTCCGTCTCCAACGGAGTGGTTAGCTATACGGCTGACATTATGTTATCGTAAACTCAATCCTTGAACCATTACCTTGCGGACCCACTCCAGCCAATGCTAAACCTATCTCTCATCGCTCTCCGTGCAAAAATTTCGACAAATGTGATAGCCGAGGCGTTTTCACTCCGCCCAACGTCATAGACATCAAAGCTCCGCAGTCTCTGCCCAGGTTCTGTGGGAATCATTGCCAGTTTGCGTTGGTAGGCATTCCGCCCACGGCATCTATGCCCCTTTCACGCTGTGTCTCCACCACAAGATTGGCTGGCCGGCGCCCCTATGGTCCGATTCAGCTTGCTCTTTTCTTCCATTGGCTAGAAAATCGGAGAGGAGAATCCGACCCACGTTGATGAGGGGTTTTCTGGACAGCGATGGTCATGTACAGTCCCTTACCTTCAAGCATATATAAACCGCAAAAATGGCTCCCTTGCTTGACACCCGCGAATACCACTCATCTACTCATCCCATAACTCAATTTCTCAAACTCACAATGGTTACTGTAAGTTCACATTCGTGGGCTACTTTCGAGTCAAGCTAACATGAACTCGTGCTACAGACTTTCGAGATTGTGAACTACTGCGGCGTAAGCACTTGGTGGGGTTACGGTTGAAGGTGACCCAAACTAACTTTTGCTTTATCTCGGTGCGGTATCAATAGGAGAGCTGCACATGGTGAGTTTTTTTTGTTGAACTCCTCTGACCCAACTGCTAATCGTCACAATCTTCAGCGGTGATAACTGCTCTTGCGCTGGCTGCCCTAACCACAAAAAGTGATTGATCATGTATTGTTGGCCTCCGTTTGGTTTTCTTCGTAGTTCGCTCCTTTCCCCACTGTGATACGATGCATGCGTATAAATAGCTGATTGGCCAAAGCTGTTAGTGTGTGACATTGTCGGAAAGGAAGTGCCAGCCACAGGCGACGTTGCAGTTGCCAGGCCTTCACGCTGTTTGGTATATGCTCGGAGTTTATTAGAGTCTTCATGAGCTTTGCGTTAGATTGGACGGCTCTTACTAGTACTATGATGTATGTCAGTGCCTATCTTGTAAAGCCAAAGATATAATCATTAGCCTTCCCTGAGATCTCACTAAAACTATTAGTCAGGCTCGCTGGACTAAGTTCTACGTGAGGCCAAACTACGCCGCGCGTGTCGCGGCCACGGTCGCGCTTCAGTGAGTTTGTCTAGCTAAAATCGAGCCGTTTTGCTCTAACTATGTACGTTCCGACGCTGCTAGTTGACCCAGCTTGGATGCAGGGGGGCCGCACGTAACCAGGGGCACGACCGGGCTAGGATAGCCGCTCATAGTCAATAGAATTAGTTCGAAGAGCGGCACAGTACGTCATTGTGAAAGTAATTATTGCGGCTGGGCGTGAAGCGGTAGGGACAACCCAGGCTCCGAAAGTCAAGTAAATGCGGCACGCGGCGGCGCGCTGGCAAAGCGTAAAAAGGATGTTTTCTCAGAGTATCTACTAGGATTCTACGACTATTTCCAGTGCGGTGGAGAGCTAGTATAGCATCAGTTAGCGGAGGTTGGGGTCTTTGGGATTTGCCTGTATCAGGCCACTCAAAACCGAGGAGGCTGTGACAGGGTGTTGTGGCGAATCTTACCTGCCAGTCGGCAACGGCCGGGTGTAATTCCGGATCCGCGCTGGCCTGATCCTCCGGCTCCAAACTTGCGACCTCGATGGAGCCACCTCAACACTCCGAGGTCGATGGAACTTGCCATCGTGCTTTAGAAATCACAGAACTAGTTCATGCTATTTGTAGTCTGTTAGACGAAAGGAGTCGCGTTAACTTGCTTTGTGTGGCTCGCCATCTTTATGCCACTCTTTTGCCTCTCGTCTGGAAGGATGTTGACTTTAAGCACGTCCTCCGGCTGATCCCGGGAATGAAGGTGACCCCGGACGATCCGGAAACACATTTCACTGTAGGCTTGTATTTCGTCTCCTTGATATGTGTTGACTCGCTACGCAGGCGTTCAATTTCCCCACCACTAGTGACATAACCCGGTTTAATGTCCACTCTCCCTTCGTAAAGACACTTCGAACATCTCACGCCTATGTGATCAACTTTCCAGAAAAGTGGCCTGACTTGAGTTCGGAATCGACAGCGCAGCCTCTACTGCCTAATCTGCAGCGAATGATCATCAACAGTCGAAGTCTATTCGACGTGGCCGCTACTGTGGACTGGATACCTAGGCTACTACATACTGGACTACTTGGGCTTGAAATGTTTTCGCTGAAACCTATTGAGAAACTTGAGCGTAAATACCATCCCTGGATGGATTCGAACACAAGCTTCGACCTGATTAGACAAATAGCTCGCACCTGTCCCCAGATTGAGATCCTACGTATGTTTCCGAAGGGAATCTATCGGCAAGAAGTGGGGGACTGCGCCAAAACCTGGAAGATGGTTGCGAACTTGCAGCACTTGCGTTCTCTTACGATCAGCGGGACCATAGTGCACAACGAGCTGCTTGTAGCCTTGGGTCAGCTTCCGCGCCTCGAAACTCTGTCGCTTTGCAGCGACCGAAAGGACCAGATGCCGGAGCACGAGCAGAATATCTTAGATGTGCCTAGCGACTCCTTCGCCTCGCTCCGCTATTTATACCTGCACAGACTCGGTCAGAATACCATATCTTGTGTCTGTCGAGTCCCAGTTCTCTTTCGCCACCTTGTCACGGTCGTAATCACTTTTGGATCCAATCTCCGCAGCAGAAACGCTATCAATGCACAGCGAGCGGGTATTTCCACCCAATGTCTGGGACAAAATAGCCCGTATCTTCAAGAGCTTACAATACACACCCGAGTGGGTCATGATGGCCAGTTTGCTATCTCCCGGTCTAGCATTGACAAGTTTAGTCGTATGCCTTTACGATACCTAAACCTTCAAGGAATCACCTTCGATCTCGATTCGAATCTTGATCGCGCCGAGAGTGAAAGCGAAATAGGAGGTATAGGCGTCCCAGGGGACAGACTTCCGAGAGCTGGATGGAAAGACCTTTTTGTCACTTTACCACATCTCGAAGAACTCTATCTTTTGCGACAGCTGTTTGAACTAGAGGAACTTCGATTGTGTGCGTCCCATCTCCCTAAACTACGACTACTCTGTGGGCGCTTCTTCCTCAGTGGAATAGCAGGGCCTCCCAGCCAAACTGATTGGCATCCTACTACTCAACCCGTTATTCTTCGTGGGCGGCTGGTTATCACTTCACCCAACCCATCTCCTCCGCTCACTGCGGAACATATATCTAATGCAGCGAGGTTTGTGGCACGCTCTATCGGCGAACCGAGAGACTGACTAGCGAACAGGCAGTTGTTCAGCGTTTGGCCCAACGCGACTTTTGAGATCTATGGAAGACTCTACAACTCTACTGAAACCCAGGACGACGATATGACGATAGCAACTACAATAAACGAAACCATTCAATCGCTGAGGGTCAATTGTGAGTGATACCGAAGTGTACGCCTCGAGTTCCCGATAGGCTTCATTACTAATGCGAGGCCTTTATCTACCCAAACAGAATCCCGAGACAGTATATGCATTTACAGGTACAAAAATGGTGTGAAGAACTCTTACCGTTTCAGTAATTCTGAGCTAAGTGCTAAACTATCACTGTGTTACCTCTATTCTAGAAGTCGGCGCCTGATGTCTATGCGTCTAGATTTCGCAACACATGATGCATGCGTTTGTATTCCTGTCGAAGTTCCAACGATCTCGTCTTAGATACAATATAGATTGTAGACCTCTGTTGCAGGCGTTTGGCAGACTCCATAGGACCAGGTTGTACGAAGCTCCCGGTCCTAGTACATCACACTGAACCAATCATGGCCCAAACGTCGGTAATCCACCTTTGGCTACACCAGTACGTGTTTGTATCGTGGTCCACTCCGTGTTGTTGTGTGCGTCTGGCCTAAGCAGGGCAACAGTCTGCTTGTATAAGTACAGGCCAGGATTCCCACTTAACCCACACCAACTACAACCACCACTATCACCACCCCGTACTTATGTCTTCAAAATCTTGCGAAACCACACACCAGTCCACCGCGGATGCTTTCCAGGGCGGAGTCCACCCTCAATTCGACGCGTTGACGCCTCAATTGCCGCCAGAAATTCTCGACATGGTAGCTAACCTGTCGTCGTTTGAAGGTCTAACTAGCCTGGTACGCTTGAACCGCCACTTTTACCGGATGTTCAACAAGCTACTTTACCAAAACATCACGATCCACTCTGCCTTGCAACTTTTTGAACTTTCCCAGAGCGAAAATGTTGCCCACAACCTATCTGGTACACAGAGGATGTCGATTATGAAGCCTGTATTTTTCAAGAGTAGCTGGAAGGGTATATGCGGCGAGCTCAAACCAGCCGAGTGCTTATGCGACGTCCTGGAGATGACCTTATCACTTCGCGAGCTTAGCCTCGATTATCTGAATTCCGGATCTGCGAGACTCAATAACCCGGCCTGGGATTTTGAATGGCTGTTTCGCCGCGAGATACGCGGACGAGCTATCTCGGATTCGTCGTTCCTCTCTCACCTGACTAGGCTCCAATGTCCGTCGGTGTATGCTATGCTGCCGGCACTCATTGGGCGGCCGATTGAATCGATATCCCATCCTCGAGATTCCAATTCTACAATCAACCGACCACCCACACATCTCCACCCTCTCGGCGCTTCCCCTACACGCCTCTCCATCAGCGTTGTGGTATCCACAGAGTCTCCTGCACTTTTTCGTTCGAATTATTTTGATGCCATACGTGTTCTAAAAAGAGCATCTAATAGGGATCTGGTCGTCAAACACTTGAAGGTTAGCGTAGTCGGCTCCAGAAGTGAGACGTGGGTTTCGGAGTACGTGAATTGGCCGATAGATTGGATTGAGGAAATCGCTTTGGCAGGGGGCATCGAACATCTTGAATCGCTTGATATTTCTTTTGACCCGCCTCTTGAGAGGAACCCGATGAAGGTGCAAGAACGCGCCTTAAGGAGAGCCGTGCAAATTATGCCCAACCTCGTTTACGCCGTAGTTGGGTCTCCAGATGTCCAATGGAACAGATACGTAGGGCAGAAACCTAGCCCAGGCCCATCTATTCCCGATTGGACTCCTCGCCCGAACTGCAAGGGCAGGAGGGTACGCCGTTGGTGGCTCAAAAGTTCACGGTTATTCACGGGAAAGGTGGAAAGGAAGGACGTACAGGATATTCTCATCCGACTACGGAGTCTTATGCTCACCCGCTGGGATGTTGAGGAAGTCCTACAGATAGAATGGTTCCACCAAGGGCTCGGCTTTAGGGCCAGGTCGTCGCGGCAAATCATGGGGAACGCACTGTAACGCGGGTATATGCGTGCATCATGTGGGCCGCATTGCGGCGGCAACATAAAACGACACCAGGAACCTGGAATCAGCGTCTCTGAAATTGCTTCATCCGACGCTTTACCGATCTCCTTGAATATGTATCCTTCAAATATCGCTTATCAGCTCAACATTATCTCACCGTACTCTGGTTTACAGTATTTTGTCAACCGTTGTAATGATACTGGCTACATCATTGTATTAGAAATTCAATGCTGTAGTAAATTTACGAGGATATAAATACTCCAGATCGTGGTAAGTTGACCTTTTTCTATCTTTTGTCCCTCTTTGCCATCACGAACCGACCGACTCCTAAACCTAGCGACCCTCAATAGGTTTTCAATTTCTCTACAGCCCGTCTTCTTATGGAGTTCGACTTGAACAAGTTTGTCTCCGTAATGTGACTAAGCTGGCAATCGTTTTAGTACACAACTTGCTTCTCAGCCTGTCATATCTGCTTGCAACAAGCCATTTCTATTTGCCCGCGGCCTTTAAAAAACACGAGTAGAGCATACAGGGACCAGGTACACGAAAGCCAAAATCCAAAAAGAAAGTCCAAAGAACAAGCCGATTATCCTTTCTGTGCTCGATTAGAAGTGCTTCTGAGTGCTACAGCCCAGTGCATCCCCGCTTTGCTACTGCGGTTTAGCAGTTTACCCCTAATTCCAGAATATGCCACGATTCGTAGAGTAACAAAGGAGCGGCGCCGCCAGAGAGCCGTAATGTCTATAAGTAGATTCCGGGCAGTTCAAAAGAGCAGTATGGACAGTTGACTCAATTGTGCTGTTCATAGGAGGGGAGTAACTCGCGTTTCAGCTCGAGCTCCCCCCTGGGTCTGCGACTGACGTAAGCAGCTACCAACAGCGACTCTTGTAGATAGTACTTGGCACAGCTACACTATTAGAAACCACCAGTGCGTGTATGGCATCTAAGAGCTTGATCTCTGGGTTTGTTTGTATATAACGACTTGCGGTGGATCATTTTGTATGTAGGGGATACGGATATAGGATGCTGATAGACAACTTGAGACAAGCCACAATGGTTAAGCGGATAACGAACTCCTTGAAGTCGTATGACATGATCCCAGTCAATGCCCCTAAAGTATACTGGTCTGATCACTTGGATGGGTTCGATCCCCTCTGGGGCACCTCTTTTTGACCACATTTTTTTTCGTCCCACCGGATCCTCAGTGGTATTTTAGACGCAATCCCTATATTCTAACTTCGTGTGTTTTCTTGGAGCCTAGTCCACGTACTAGCTGACCCCTTTCCTTCCAAGCAGATAGTGCAACTCGCACTTCATTTGGTGCTTCCTAATGGTTCATTTTGAGTTTGACACGCGCTAAAGCTCGCCCAAGGCTAAGCTTGATGTGATCACAGCTTGACCGGTCAGCGAGGGTTTGATCGTAATGGAACAGAGATACGACACAAAACAACTTGTAGTATACAGTGTAAGCAGGATACACAGAGGGAAAGTACAATAGAAAAAAACTACACGATTGAGAAAACCGACTTATCACTCTTTTGATTTATTTATTGGATGAGGATCGGGCTCCAAACCATGGATAGGTGCATGTGCTCCTAAGCGAGAGCCGACGCGACTCATTCAGCCCGTCGAGTGTGCAAAATGGGCTGTTGCAGTCTACAATAATGGATAAGGTCGAGCATACAGCGCCTAGATAACGGGCATTGAAACAGCTGAGGCAAGCTGAAACGCTCTCGTTTCATGTAGCGGGTCTGAGCTCGGCTATGTCTCACGCAGAGGGAGATGACGCACCTCTCGGGCACCAATGATGAGCGCAAGGTCAGGTGCTTTAGTGGAGTCTGTACGATAGGGGTGTTTTTCGAGTCGTCGTTGCTCACGTGATACGACGGCTTGTTGCAGCAGCTATTTCCACTTGTGCATTGCGTCGCGTACTAGTTTACAGAGATATTTAGAGAAGCTCAGGTATGCGTCCGGCTCTTCAAGCTCGAAACGACACTCACAGACATTTGTCGAATGAGTCACGTGATACCTCTTCGAGTCCTCACGTGACAAAAGTCTAGTTCCCCTATCTTTTCCTCAGGGTGAAAAACAAACGGAGGCAGAGCTTACTCGCGGGGATCGAGTCAAGAATGTCCTATAAATTCCCGTCCCCCAGGTGTGTTCTCTCTCCAAAGAACGCCCACCATGTTATTCCTCCAGCCTGTCGTACTGGCACTTAGTGTGCTCAAGTGCTTTCTGCTCACCGCTCTCGAGCCCGCCCACCACCTTCCCGCCCTCGCTGGTCTTACTGCTGCCGATCTCACCACTCGTGCTGCCCACTTCGTCACGTAGGTGTTCTGCCTGTCGCTCGGTGTCCAAGGCTCTAACCTTTTCCCAGCTACGTTACCCTCAGCAGATCCGGTTTGCAGCTTCCTGTCGGCGCATACATTCAGCCGCCTCGGCCAATAACTACTTCAGATCTTGTCCTCTATGTCGCGCCCGCTGCTGTGGCTGGGTGGGACTCTGCCGCCCTAACCTACTTTGTCGAGTACACTTCGAAGACGATAACGGTCGTCGGCCGTTTCGTCTCTCGAACCTTCCGGATTGCTCGAAGCCAGACTACTGGCTACGCCCGGATACTCGCTTTGCCTCGCTCAAGGCTCACCTTGCTAAGTGAGCAGGTGCCTGCTCTAGATTGGGGCCAAGATCGATTATGGCGCAACGAGTCGTACGGCCGGCTCCGGACTCCCGTCCAGTTTGCGCCCCACGCCGGCTCTCTTGCCTCTCGTCCGCTCAGACCGACTCCCACCTTGCTTATCCTTCATCCCATGCCCGCACAATCCGATGTAGAGCTAGGTCTGGGCCAGCTACATGGTCAGACCTCCGATCTCACCGTCGCTCCTCGCCCCGGTTCGCTGGCCTTATTCCACCCTCAATCATCCCATAAGATCAGCATCGAACCGCCAGCCGCTCACGAGTCGCTCGCCGACTTACTAGGCTGCGCGGTCGGGTTTCCTGTCCCTTATGAGCCTTCATACATCATCATCTATGTCCGTCCATGCCTGTTCGTCGGACTCCCAATGGTCCTGTGTCTCGGATATCTCTGTAAGCCATCCGTATGTATACTCAAGAGCCTTTGCTGAATTGACCATCACTAGCCTACTGGTGCTTGCGGCTCGCTTGCCGCCTCGTCGCTCGGCTTGCAGGGCTCGTCTGCACCTGGATCTGTGGTGAGCGACCTGAGTGATTACCCCAGACGGTCAGAACTGACAGCCATCGACTCCATCCAGCCCCATGCTTCGCTCTCATTCGCCGCTCAACGAGTCCTCTTAGCGCCGTACTGAGGCTGCTTAGGATCGTCAAGGACACGTCGGCGAATATATGCGGTAGGTTGACCGCTCTTTATCTTGACTATCCATTCTGACATTTGCGACCAGGCATGCTCTGGAACTTGGCTACCTCGGGACGCGCTATGTACTCTGCCAGCGCTGAGCCGAGCGCCCCCACTGCGCCTCTCGACGCTGCGCAGAGCGAGGTCATCAAGCCGGCTAGCGCGGTCCAGAGGCGACGTTTGAAGAAGAAGGCGAAAAAGGGAGGTAGTCGCCGTGCAGGTCCAGAAGTCACTGTGACCCCAAGCAACGACACCTACTCCACCTCCAAGCCGCTCAGCCAGCCGGTCTCGGCACCCACCCCCATCTCGACGTCGTCCATCACCACATGCGACGACCTTCCCACTACTCCTTCGACGTCGGTCGACCAGTCTCCTGTGGTCGACTGGTATGCTGAGGACGACGGAGGTGGATGGACGCTAGTCACCAGGAAGAAGAAGAAGGCGCGTCGCCAGTGGCGCTGGACCGAGGGCGGGAAGTGGGTGTGGGCGTAAGCAGGTGGCGGCAAGGCTAGGGCTGGGAAGGGCGGGGGGAGTGAGGGTGGTGTAGAGAGGGGGAGAGGGCTACCGAGCGAACGACATCGACGCGACACCCATACCTATTCGACGACGCCATACCCATACCGAGCATAAACCCGCCGTGATGGCTCACCCACGATCCGTCTCGGCTGTGACCCGGTGTACGCGCCTGCCTCGTACGTCGCCAGTCCCAGGACCACCCGCTGACTGCTGGTCCCAGCAGCGGGGGGGCTGGTGGCGTTGTCGCAGGAAGTGCGGTGCTGGTGAACGGAAGAGATGGCGAGTGGATGTCTGATCGGTGGTAAGTCTCAACCGGGTCGTCAACCACTCACTCGAACATTCGTTATCGTCGCATGCACCCTCGTAGCTTATCTTCCCCCTGACTATCCCCTTTCCCCTTTTTGATTGGCTCAGCCGTCCTCAAGCCCCGAAACCCAGTCAGCTAATTTATTACCCACCCGTCATATATGCAATAGACAGATTGCCGCCTTATCCTACTCAAGTCTTCCTTCCCGAATGTGAAGTGTGCTGCGCACCTGGTCTTGATTTCTGATTGATTCTCCGCTCTCTCCCGTTCTATTTCTGCGCCTCGTTTGTTTTGATTTGTCTCCTTTGCCTTTAACTTATCCCATCTTGTCTCGCTCGTACCCTGTTTCTCTTCTTGCTTTTCTGGCCATCCTTTTGTCTATATTTTGCGTGCTTTTTCCGCCTCGTTTTGTCTCGTCTTGGTTCCGTTTTGTATTTCTAGTTCTCTTGGTTTTGGTGCGTTGCTAGTTCAATGCATCTGTTCTGTATAGCTATAATAATGCTCCCTCAGAATCTTTTGAATTCCCGCTGAGATTCTCCTCCAAGGTCAACCAGCATTTCAGTTTCGCATATCCTTATTAATGGCTAGGTTTTAAGGATTAACTTCGTCCTTATAGCAATCAGGCCTTATCTAGACCTCACACAAAACCGCAAAACATACGGCTACACCGCATTTCACTATCGTCTGATCTCATGATCAAATTATGTTATTTGTGCCTTGAGTGGCGGGTACAGGATACAGCAGAATGGCACGCATATATATATATATATATATATACATTATTTCATAATTTCAAAACTAATACTTATACTTGTGCCGACTCTTCGCCTAGAGTCGCTTTGTCCCCAACTCGTTCTTTTGCTTGTTTCACTTGAACATCCCAATCCAGCCAAAGTACTATCGTCTCGAGCACAGCCGCTACAAATACCAACGCGGCCGCAAGTCCGATCCAGAGACCTTTGAGGCCACAACCTGGCCAAAAGTGAGGTAGAACCCCAACGGTATCCCTATTAGAACGGAAAATAGCCAGTGTGCTGTCCGCAAGGGGAACGGGACGCACCGATGACGTAGAACCCAATGAAATTTGAGACCACGCCGGTACTGAGTTTGCCGCATGCGCGGAGCATGCCAGCCGTAACAGTGGCTAGGCCGTCTACAATCTGTACGCGCCGGATCCATGTGTGAGCGGATCACAAGTAAGGCTGCTCGTGAAGTTGCAATTAAGGTCAAATCATGTCCTACTGCATTGTGTTCTCCCTACCTATACATATGGACTACTAGATTCTATTATATGAGCGCTGTGACTCCGCGGGGATAGAACAACAATATCCAATAGCCACATGAAATCAGCCACTTGATAGTCATGTGAGTCTAGGCTTCTGTACTTAAAATACAATCCCTCTTAGAGCCTCACGCAGGCTATCCATTGCTGGGCGACATCGATACGGGGAGCCGGCTTCGACGGTTGCGTTCGGTTGTCAATCATAGGGGTCCTAACTCATTGGGACTGCGCTCTCAGTCTTCGCTTGCAGTGTTCGTGCCAATTGACAGGTTCCGTGGTCTCTTGTATAGCTTGGGCTTCTTGCGCTTACCCTTCGCTCGGCTTCTACTTGATGCTAAGGCCGGTTTAGTCTTCTTATTGTCTCATCTTTCGTACTTGTCGTATCGTGTATCAGACTGGCATTGTTTAACGCATACATGCCACAAAGTATTGTCCAGTCAATTCTATTTCGCTACAGCCATGCTCTTTCGGACAAGCTGACTATGTCTTCCGGACAAATTTGAAACAGTGCCGCTGGCTGTGGATGAGTCGCCCGTTGGTTTAGCGCCAGTTGTTACTCATTTGCAATTTGGTAGTATGAATACTCCACGTGACACTTATCCTGCGGCTCTAAATTCGACTCTTTCATTTACAACTCTACACAACTATGAGAGATGCAAACGTTTTTAACCTGGCGCGGAGCCTTCCTCGAATGGTGAAACCCCACATTTTCTAACTCGAATTCGCAATTTCTGCCTGCTCATGTCAAATTAAATCAGAGCTGGAAACCTGTAAATCTTTGGTCAATATGGAATCGCTCGGTCGGCCCCGGGACGGCTGGTACCAAATTTACCAAATCATCAAAAACATTATTCCAGCAACGATGGGCCGCTAAACGATTTGTACGAGCGTACCACGGAGACTGGATCGCCGAAAAGCGGTTCCAGCGATGGTTCCTTCCCGAGACTTTACCCGATACTCGACCATCATCGTCTACTTCCGCCTCATCACCCGTACACGAATATGCAGGAAGGAAGCAGCAAAGGCGATTAGGCGAACAGCAGCCGACACCTGTAACGAGTTTGATGCTTGTCGAGGTCGAACGAAGGATCGACGTGTTTCTGTTTAGGTGTTGTTTTGCGACGAGTGCTTGGCAGGCAAGGCAGCTTGTGGTACATGGGAAGGTTAAGCTGAATGGAAAGAAGGTTGGTTGGTTTTCAAGTCTAGGGATTGAGTGGATCAATTGACATTGCGAGAGCTAGTGCACGAATCCGAACACTCCTCTGAATCCAGGAGATATGGTCTCTGTGGATCCCGAGGCGATTGATATGCTGAGACCTGTTAAAGCGCCCGTAGAGGAGACAGCTGACAATGCAGCGTCTGAAGAACAGAAAACGCCCGAGCCCAAAGCATCAACCGAAACTGAGTCCGAGTCCAAGCCCGAGCCTGTAGCCTCGCGCTCGGAACCTGACGCGTCCAAGCCGGAACCCCAAACCGAGGCCACTACCGAAAACCCAAACCCGCCTCCAGTTAAATCTAAATATTCTCCCGACTCCATGCCCAAGACATTCATCAACCCAACCACAAAAGCAACCGTTCTCAACCTCCGCGGAACGTCCTTCTCCCTCCCTCCTTACGCTTCACCGCAGCTCTTCATTCCGGCATACATCGAGCCAGCGTTCAACACTTGCTCGGCTGTTTATGTGCGACATCCAACTGCGCGCCCGGGTTATTCGGAGATCCCGAGCCCGTTTGGAGCAGATGGCGAGGTGATGCGATTTGCGTGGGAGTGGTATAAGAGAGTAGGGCCAAGGATGAGGGGTCGGAGGGAGAGATGGATTAATCCGGTAAGTTTTGGCCTGCTTTGGGATCGGTAAGTACTTGACTAACGGGCGATGGTCCGCAGAGTGGGCAGAGAGGAAACTGGAAAATGGTTCAATAGGTCTGTGACTTGCTCGATGACTTGCCTATCCAGCTACTATTCCGTTCAAAATAAGAATGTGTTCACAGTCCTAAAATACATAAAGTAACAAAACCTCACCACCTCTCAGCCTCGTGGCCGGTCAGGTCTTGAATACGACAATCAATATCAATAATACTAAAATCAATACGCCAATTGCAACAGCAGAACCTGACATGGGGTGGGAGTTAGTTGTCGCCTTCAGCGAATAGTCCAATAATCAATACATACCGTTATCCTTGGCTCCTCGGGCAACATGATCTAATCGTCTTCTCGCACGACCGAGTCGGTCATGAGTGGAATCGAGCTCGTGATCCAACGACTCCAGAAGTCCAGTGTGAACATCAAGTTCGTCATTTATTTGAATGGAAATATCGCGTTGGTTTCGGATAGAGCTAGACAGTCTGTCGAGGTGGGTATCTTGTTCTATTAGCAAGCCGAGGTAACGGTGAGCAAACAAACAAGCAGCTTACTCTTGAACACTTACCATCCATCATCTGTCGTTGTTGCAACATGATCTCGTCATGTGTTTGACCATCCTCCTCATACGCAGCTGGCTCGTCCTTGTAGGGCCTGAATACCCCATCGTCTAACCCGCCATCTCGAGGGGATCGAGATGGAGATCGAGGAGGAGAGGCCACTGGAGGTGTAGGAGCTCGTACAGGGGGTAAACTGTCACCTAGTCAGCCGCTCTGCTTATCTTCATAGCGACGATCACACACATACCTCTCAATCTCAATGTCATTAGCCACCATACCCTTCATCCTCTCCCACTGCTCCCTCATCGGCCTGGCCTCATCCCTTCCCTTTGCATCTCCCTCCATATCCAGTATACCCGTGCGTAGCGCACCCATACTCCTCGTGATTTGGGCGATGAGTGACGCTGGAGGCGAAGGTGAGCCTGGTAGAGTTGAAAATCTTTGGAGCTCAAGTATTTGGGATAGAGTTTGCGCTGAGAGCGCTGTGAGATGTGA
>WSTH01000645.1:0-20467 GCA_019616345.1 Ceratobasidium sp. 395
AGGCGGATAAGCTTCACCAAGCTCTCAAAATGATTTGGTAGGCTTAGACAACCATGCAGAACTACCTAGAGTGAAATATTCTATTGTCAAACTTAGCATCTGGCTGGGTAAAAATGCTCACCCGTAGGAGATCCTGGTACTTAGAGCCATCTGAGAAGTCGATTGAAAGTGCACTTGGAAAGTGCTCAAGTTCACGCCATGATGGAACCGAGTCAATACTTGCATACAGTCAGCACACAGATTTCATTGCTCCAAAACACATACCGTTTGTCAAAGTTCTGACAAACTGTGTAGTCCTCCTGCTCTAAGAGCTCCTTCAGAAGGGCCCACAGGTGCTTTCCCCAACGCCCGAGATCATCGGTGTGCAATGTGTCATAAGAAAGCGCCTTGAAAATGTTTGATCGGGCCCCAAGTGTGAAGAAAGCGTTCTAGGACCGCAGATATTAGCATCAAACAAGGTCTATAATACCAAAGGACATACTAAGACTGGTCGATAACCCTGCTCTCTCAAAAGCTCCCGAGATGCGGTCGTACTGAGCTCGCTTGCTTCTTGAAGCAGCTTGATTACAGTTGCCGGATCACGCTCAGCAGCCCGTAGTATCAGATTGTGGAGCTCGGTGCCCAAAATAAGACAGCGCGGGCATGGACAGACACAGTTTGACCCCCGGATACAGGCAGCAGCACACCTAGAAGGTGGGTCACACCAGTGGTTAGGTGCGCATATATGTAGCGTTGGCTTACTGTTCTTCGTAGTCAGCACCAAAGATGGAGACTGTTGGAAAAAACCGCCATAGCGCCTTCTCCAAACCCAAAGCAAGGTGAAGCTCAAGCTCCGCTGCGTGACCAGCCTGCGCCTCCAGCCGTATGGTATCTAGTAGCTTTTGCATCGCCCCATGCCAGACTGCGCACCGATAATCGGCAGATGCACTGTCTGCAAGACCATCAGGAAGGTCTGCATCTGTGACCTGTAAGCTACTTAGAAAGTTTCGCTCGTTGGTATATACATATATGCACGTACCACCGGCAATAACGCCACAACCTTTCCTGAGCCAACTCCTTGGCCATTACGTATCTCACGTGGAAGGTTTGTTAGGCGCGCAACAACTGGATAGATTTTCTTAGCGCCGCTGCTGGAAGCGAGCGCCTTATCAGCATACAACTCAATGTTCAGCGGAAGACCGTCATTTGGCAGCGATTTCTATAGTGTAGAACATAGAACTCAAGGCGCATACATAAGTGAAGTTGAAACACTCACTTGAATGCGCACCCAGTCGTCTGCAGTCCAAGGTTCGTCAATGAAGCGAACCCATTGATCGTCCATTCGCCGAAACTTTCGCTGAGCGTCAAACTGTAGATGGGGCTGTAACTCGAGATTGAGAATCAGCTCGAGTAGCCAGTCCTTGAGTGACAGGATCCAGACAAAGTGCTCAGCCGAATGAGCTCTCCCTCTGATGTGGTATTGTACATCGTAGGCGACATGTTCGTACTACATGTGGGCAAACCTGTTAGATCAACTATCAGGACAAAGCTTGGATATTCTACTCACGGGTGTAAGACGATGCGAAGCTTGATCCTGGATTGTCTGGATCTCGTCGTGGTTTTTCAGCGACACCGGGCTGTTGGGAGCGAGCTGATGGAGCGCCAGGAACTCATTCGTGCGATCCTTAGTCAAACCTGACTTTAGAGCGTTGTGTGCGAAGCGGAAATCGGCGTGTGAGCGAAACGGAGCCCAAGGCGCAACTCTGCCACGGAAAAAAGCTGGTTTTCTGGGTGGTTTGGACTGTAAGAGGGAGGTTTGGGGCGTGCAACGGCCAGAGAGAGGAATGTTAACGACTTTGATACTGCCCTCAGCTAACAGTTCACATATATTCGTCAAATTTTCATGCAGACATTATCATGCTGTAAGTGTACGTACCAGCATCTTCAGAAGCAGCCGCTTCGAGGACCGATTCGCATTCACCAACAAACTGCTGTGTAACTTCAGATTCGGCTGTCTGTACGGTACCAGAGGTGTTGTTTTGAGGCTCGGGGGAGTTACACAAGGGCTGAGAGCGACCAGAACTAGTGTGTCGACGATAAAGCACCTCTAGTGTTGGGCGCGAAGGACCTTTTGAAGCTGTATGCTTTGACGCTGCTGGTTGTACAGCAGCATTTCGACTATCAGAGAGCACTTTGCAGCTGTCATAATGCCGGGAAAATCCATTGATACTCCAGCAGAATTGGCAGATTGGGCACTCTTTGAGACCTGCAGCTAGTAACTGAGCGTTGGTGCGGCCTCTACGCTCGTGCGACATGATGTTTGCCGGTAATTATTCAAAAATACGATGTAGATTTCTCGTTGCTCAGCTAAGCGCTCAGCCGCTTGTAAAAATTAGATATCATAAACCGGGGGTATAATCACATGGGTTTCACAGCCAAATTATGCGGTGTTCGCGTAAATATCACTGCGTGATCATGCTCGGAGACATGACCAGCTTACGGTCATGTAACGGGGCATGATCACGGCATGTTTACGCTGTGATCGAGGTGTGTTTCTTACCAATCAACGTCATCTCACGGTTCATGCCAGTTATAACTACAAATTGCATGGAATGAAACTTTCCGACATGTCTACACCTAACCGGGGCTGTCCTTAATGCTTACGGACGACGTTTGTAGTGTTCCGTTATTGCGGCGCAGCACTGAACATCGTCTCCACATATGATAAGCACTATGCTGAGGTCTTGACTTGAGCTCACAAGGAGCTACACTAGAGTCTACGACGAGTCCTTTGCAGTTCTGGTGAGTTCTCCCATTTGTTTCTGCCTGTATCTCACGTGTTAGCCGCTACTTATCCATATAATCTTGCACAATATCATCCTTTAGTGCTGATACTGCTCTATACTTGTCTATAGCTATTGATAAAACTCCTAACTCTCGGTGTGATTCCGAGGTGCTGAAACCTCGGATGAAACCGTTTCGAAATATAGGCTAGTATCTGTCTGGGAAAAGTGGGGTATTTGGTACCTTACAAATCGCTTTTTGGGATGAAATGTTAGTACGTTTAAATGTCCCCTTTTTAGTACATTTCCGGGTAGCTCAAAAGTGCCCATTTTGGTCGATTTTCGTATGATTCCCATGTCTGAAAACCGAGAAGTTCGTACGGACTTTTGCCAGCTGTTTCCAGTGGGTTATTTGGTATGCCGCAGACGACTGGTTTTCGCTCGACTTGGACGTATTCATCAAACCAAAAATCAGACAATTCAGTACGTTCGCCGAAGCACAAATCAGACTGAATAATGAACAAATCAAACCAAATATATTGAGTACGATACGTACGGAGATTAGTATACATTGGAAACCGATCAAAAAGCGTATGATTGCATATAGAATACAGACTATGCAGCATCGATACACAGAAGGCTTGGCAATCTGGGGGTAGTATACTTACCGTAAGAAGATGAGGGTACTAGCAGTTCAGCACTGTTTTCAAAATGCCCAGGTGGGCGATTGGTTGCAAACACTGGTTGGTTAGCCGTGTGTGGCGAGAAGGTGGAAAATGCATACCTCTTTGTGTCAGGATAGGGTTCTGCCAAACATCCGCACATGCAAGGGATGCTAAAGTATGCCTATGTGAAGGAGATAGCGTTAGTGTTGCACGATATATGACCCAAAAAACTCACCACTGAGTGAGTCAGTGGATGGTAGATGTCGGTCGGATATAAAGTGGAACAGTGTCTTGTACATGTCCTAAACATGACTTAGCGGTCGTCCGTAACATATCGGCTCGAGTCTTAGAGACACCATAGATGGGTGTACCATGATACGCTAGCTGTGTATATGCTATAAGTTGTTAGTCGCATTGTTGAGGTAGACAAGAAGGGAGGGAGGGGCGCGTATAGGCAGCTCGTGGCTGACTTAGAGGCGACGAAAAGCTCGGAGTAAAGAAGGGGTGTCGTGGCTGGGTTAGAGGTAAAAAGGGAATGCGCAGCCATGAAGATCACAGGTACGCACGGACCATGCTGTGCTGTACCTTAGTCATCCGGCTTGTTTCGCCCGCCACAAGTGCAAGTGACCACGACTGCCCAATTGTGACGAACCACACTCAAGAGTGACTGAGGACAAGTTTGAGCGAGCGACAGCCAGGGTGGCTTGAGGTAAGCACTGACGACTAGCCTATTGTCGTGGATGACTATGCTAATTGGTGAGCCGTGTAATAATACTTAACTCAACATTTGACAAGGATCACGACCTCGGCCGGAGGTTAGTCGATCACGCAACACCTCATTCTTACTCAAGGCCATGTCCCGGCCAATGTACTTAATAGATGTTGCCCGCCAGTGATAACTTGAGCCGGTGCATACCCCGTCCAAACTGAGCCCTACTTTCGCCACACCAATGATCACGCCGACACTGATGGCACAGTCGCCAGCCCCTCGCCGAAACAAGGAGCCATAACCCTCGCCCAGGCGCCGCCGCATGCTCAAGTCCCTACCGGGAGGTTGACAGTGCCACCGCAGCAGTATCTTGGCGATGCCTTGCGCTCTGGCAGAATTTACTAGGTACTACTCTCCGCTCGTGTATCTACACTTCGATGCTGGGTTTTTGAGCAGTGGGATAAAACAACATGTTCAAACTGCTACCTATTTACACCCTAAGTGCAGCTACAAAGGCCTGAATGAGCAATTGTTAGCTGTCACCGTAAGCTAAATCATGCATCCACCCCGGGCTTGGTGTCCCACGGGCTATAGATTCCTTGCAAAGACACCATTTTACACCCGACCATATACCATACGATTCATCCGAAACTGACACTAAATGTACAGCATCGGATAACTGGTACGTTTAGATGGACCGATTTCAGTATGTTAGTGCAGGCACAAAATATCCTACTTACCCGTACAGCGACCTTCGTACGTTTCGTCTGATAACCGGTACGTTTAAATAGGCCGATTTGAGTACGAAACGTGTCACAAGAAACGTACCGAAAACCGGTACGTTGACCGTACCGGTTGTTCACGGCCGATTCGCCGAGCTGAGTAAGCTCGGATTCATCCGGAATTTCAATAGGTAGTCTGCATACAGAGAGCTGTGCCTGTAGCGAAAACCGTAACAACCTCAAATCGACCGCCGAATCGCCTCTATAGCGGCTCCTGTGATAAGCACTACTGAAACTTGTTTGGACAGATCAAAAATAGCGCTGGGCGCGACGGTTGAAACGCTCTGAGAGTGTGTATGGTCCACGCACGAGCCGGCAACTGTCCCAGCAGAGGCTTGAGGGGGGCGAGGAGAAGTGCTTTTTTTTTTTGGTTCGGGGATGCGAGATGCGCTGGCGAGTGGGGAAGGATGGGGTGTGAGAGATAGCAGAAGGTAAGTACGGGAGTATAGGTAAGAAGTGAGAGCTCGCCTTGGCGTTGACAGTGTCAGATAACACGGTACTCAAGGATCAACGTAAATAAATGTATCCATATATAGATGATTCATAATCAAAATGTATCGTGTGTGACCTGGGTATGGTTACGTAGGGCGCTCTAAGGAACCAAACGGCTCCCACAATGTACAAATATGCCCCGACTTCCGGCGCCGGCTCCTCCCTCGCATATTACCATCCAGACACGTACATATAAGTCATTTACTCTACCGATTGATACTATAGTACATCTTTTCTGCCCTTCTTCTTCCCGTCTTGCCCTTGACACATCCGGGGTGAAGCTCGGTGACGCTACAGAGCCAATCAGGATATGCTCCGACGCTCTACACGGCTGTTTATATAGCGAGTGTTACGGTGTATTAGTAAGCAAATGATTGACTCGAATCGACTGACTCGGAAATGTAAGACACGTACCTGTATCGTGTCGGATTGACTTATATGTATATCACTACGTGTATATTACACGTAGTGGATGACTTGTATGGTTCTCGTATGTTCTGTACTTTTGTGTATATAAAGAGCTCTGTAGGAGCGAATAATTTCAGGTTATCACACCTCACTTACGAGCTTAACAGCTCTAGCTAAGAAGCTAAGTACTGCAGAGTACTCGTTGTATTGACACGGGTATTCTATAGCGAGCAGGCTGAACACGAAAACAGCGGTATTTACCAATATACTACAGCTCAGTCGTCCTCACCAGTTCATGCTTTACTAACAATTACCTGCTACAACCCCCTCCCCAAGATCAGCACTACACTTAGATCCGATATTCACCCCTTCGTTTCAGCTCCAACGCGTAGCTGCCTGCACCAGGTACGCATCTCTGTTAGCTGTATATCCCCGCACGTTCCTTGGGTAACGTTTCACTGTGCGGGACGACCAACAGCATCATATCAGATTCGATACAGAGTATGGCGATCGAGGTCCGCTAAGTAGCGCACATTTACGGACAGCGAGCAGTAGGCGGACACGGGCCGGGGTAGCGTGCGGTATGAAACGGTCAGAGAGATAATCACACGTTTTTAACCGCTGACGTTAATAACATCGCGTTGAAAACTCGCGTTATCAACTGTCGCGGATGTATCTTGTACATATGGCATAATACATTGACATTGTTAGCATTCGCCCCAGTTCTACAGCGTCGCCTTCGGCGGCAGCAACCTTGCTCGGGATTGGGTCAAGTTTCATAAGAAAACAAATTTCAATATTTAGAGACGGCACCGGCGCGATGCTTACGGTCGGCGCAAAGGCCGTGGTTACGACAAGTGTCGCAAGCAATATCGATATTACTAACTGTCCGCGGGGCGAGTTTGTTGACGTTGTACTTAGCCCGAATGAGCCACCATTCAATTGAACCAACCGCCACAGTCATGTCATCACAACACCCATCGGCCTATATGCTAGTTAAACTAGCTAGTCATGCATGCGGCATTAATCTCCCCAGTATCAAGCCCCGTGTTGTACTAGTCGCTTACGACTCAAAGCCTTTCATGATCCTGGTGGACATCCAGAGGATCGAAGACTAGTTCGGAGCACAAGGAGGTGAGTCGGCGCTTATAATTTCCGATCCCTCCTGCATACTTGTTTATAGACTATCGGTCTCAAGGACCGATAAGATAGTCTGTTGTAGCTGATATCCTAATCGCATCTATGGAACGGTCGTCGAATCTCTATAACATATATGTGGCACTTTCTAGGAGTTCGGAAATGAGTACGATTCAAATCTTGCGAGGCTTCGGTGGCGAAGCTACTATGTAAATTCATATTCAGCTAGGGGAAACAGCAGTTTATAAGCTCTTGATGCGGAGTGCTGATATGGCGCAACTAGATATTGCTCAAGTGTCCCTTATGATTCATGAGATACTTCATAGATCACCGTGCATGTATGCTATATGGAGCCGTTTTTTAATATCTAATTTTCTTTATTCGTCTGTGCTATCTCTATTTTAGAACTGACTTGTACACTCTTACCGTATATCTCAAGGTCGTTTCACACGTTGCTGTTCTCGAAAGAAAGAAAAGACAAGAAAAAGCAGACTGGTATGCATGTGTTTGTGCCTGGTCACGTGATGGGAAAAGCTTTCAGTGACATTTCTGAGCCGGTGGAACTTTGCCCGAGCAAGGTAATTAACCGTGCTCATGTCCCTTTTTGCCGTCGATTCAACCAAGCCCAACTGTTTCGACGCACCAGTAGTCGCAGAAAACTTCAGTTCTGCTCCTGACTTTGGTGAATCTGACAGTAAGTCGGGCAGGGACGGGCTTGAAAGATCGACTCCGCAAGCTTTGCTAGAGTCCAATCCGTGTGCTTCCTCGTCTATCGGCTCCACTTCTACCTCGTCGCTTGCATTGTCGTCGCTGCCCTCGGTTGTCTTATTCTCCACTAGTTACTTTGTCGTCCTCTTCCCTGGTGAGTCTGCTCTCAAGCTCTTCGATGTCGTTGGCTGACCACCATTCTGACAGCTCATCTGGTGCGACAGGAATACTCGCCTTATTTCAAGTTGACATCGATCGGTGCTGCTTCAGAAGCGACGCATCAAGATCTCGAAACTTAACAACCGTGCCGCGTACTTTGACCATGGGGTTTGAGCTCAGTTGACAACCAGAGAGCCAGTTGCCACCTACCCAACACAGGCTATCCGCCCTCACAACTGGACCAAGGTTGGCCCAAATTTCCAACATCACAATTCACGGTCCGGATAATCAGTGAGTTGATTACAAGTTTATAACACGGTTGTTACTAACGTGTGTTACAGACATGCTAGTTACATACCGCACGCTAGGCCGGGGAGGACCACGACGATGGCGCTAAAGAAGCTTTCTTTTGCCGGACTGTCTATGCGTATGATCGGAACCGAGTCTTGTTGTCGGTCACTGCACGACGAGGCGGTAGCGTATGCTTGCGACCCAAGGAATAGAATACCCACACCATAGCTGAGTGTATTCCACCCATTTGGCGAACTCTATACCGGCGGCGCTCGAGTGCGATTTGCATGGTTCGGTGCCCCGGTGCCGCTCTCGGCCCTTCCCTCAATTGAGAGAGAACTCCTTCTCTTCTCGGTTTCAAGTCCAATACACGTGACCTGGGCCTCGTGACGTATGCTCACGTGCCTGTTCCAGTTTTCTTTAAACCCGACTTCGATCTCCGCCTCGGTAGTCATATCCCCCGCCACCAGTCCTCCCGCAGCTTGCGCTCCCTATACCCCTACACGCGCCATGCCTGCAAAAAAGGTGAGCGTCAGGATTTGTTATCCAGCCATCCTTACCTTCCGTCCGCAGACTACCGCAACCGCTCGCTCGAAGCCCGTGAACGCCGCCGGTGCTTCGGGATCCAAATCTTCCTCCAGCGCCGCGTCGAAACCCCAAGCTCGACAAGCATCCTCGAAACCGACCACCGCACCTAATCCTCCCAAGCGCAAACGGCGCGGCAAATCTAGGCAAAACGCCGGGGGGGAGGATCCAGAGTCGGAGGAGGAGGAAGAGTATCGTCCCCCCAAGCTTCTGCGAGCGTCCACGCAGGGGCCAAATGCTGTGAGTCCCCCTGTTTCGCGCTCACATGAACGATCCGAATCACGCGCGTTCCGTATCTAGGAAACCGACGAAGCCGCGTCCGATGCGGTTTCGTACATGGTAACCAACTTCCAGGCCGGTCCTCTACCCGCGAGCTCCCAGAATGACCGGATGTCGCAGCTGCTCAAGGAAGCGCGCATCGGTGGCGCGTACTTGACCGGTTTCGGTATCGGCCACGTCGACGGGGTAGTGGATTTAGAGCAGGACCCCAACAGGCGCGCGAACCCCCGCGAGCTGGACCGGGACCATATCATGCGACTCGCCCAGACGTTCAGCGACCCCTCGCTCATGCGCGATTGGGAGAGTCCGATTGCGATCCAAGTCGCGGAGAACGACATCGACCCGGAGTGTCTGTCCCTCATCCGAAAATGCGACCCACGCTCGGTGGGAGGGGACGTGCCGGCTCTAAAACTCGTGGACCCGGACAACGAGGAGGTTTTGAGGCTGGAGTTCGCCCGCCATTACCATCGATCGACCGACGGGCAATGGCTAGACGGTGAAGCGCTGCAGAGCATCCAGCAACGCCTTGAGGATTTGTACGCGAAGCGACGGAAAGCCAAACTGATCAATGGCAACCACCGCATCGCAGCCATCAAAGCAATCGGCGGCCAGTGTTCTGCCGCTTTCCAAAGGCTGGTGTCCGACCTGCGCAAGCAACGAATGCCCGTGGAGGGGGCCGAAGCGGAAGTGCGTCTCATCGCGGCACGCGCCAAACTCGCTCGATACCGTGTCGAAATATTTTCTGGTGAGCAAAGCACCCTCCTCGGGTCGGATTCTGGGCCGAGCTAACAACAACTTTTGTCAGCGGACAAGATGGAGGTGGATTTGCGTAACTGGCTGGCCCGCAACGAGGATTCTCGAATCGCCAAGGGTATGGGGCTAGGCGAGAAAACTTGGTGGTTGGCCAACCAAATGGACTTTTGGATCAGGTCGGCCAAAGAGGTCTACAAGGGCGGCAGCGCCGCGCTCATCTACAACGCAGCCCACGACAGTTGGCTCCAGTCCCTCTCCTCCTCCGCTCTGGGCGAGTCCCAGGCTTGTCAAACCGCGGTCAGCAAAAAAGGCTTCCGACGCGGGGAGTGGGCTGGGCCCGACGCTGCATCTCGTATGCTTACCGAGCCGCTGACTACGCGGATGCTCCTCGACAC
Source organism: Ceratobasidium sp. 395 (assembly GCA_019616345.1). Classification (NCBI taxonomy): domain Eukaryota; kingdom Fungi; phylum Basidiomycota; class Agaricomycetes; order Cantharellales; family Ceratobasidiaceae; genus Ceratobasidium; species Ceratobasidium sp. 395. The sequence goes on from WSTH01000645.1 coordinate 10,126, forward strand.
GCGATACGTGCGCGTAGTGTACGAGCAAATTCTCAAGGGCACCTTGGCGTCCCAAATGCTGAACGACGGCGGCGCCGTGTTTACCTGCCGCCTTTGGCTTGCGATGCGGACATTGTTACTGGTACGTCAACTCGCGCTCGTCGTCGGCCGATCCTCACAGTCATCGTAGCTATTCGACGTACACGAAGGCCAAGGGTTCGAAGAGGCCGACCAATTCATAGACTCCAACCCCGTCATCTCCACCGGTTATGACGACGCGGTGCCGCTCTGGGAGCCGATGCACCCGGGGAAGGAGACGGTACCGACATACTTATCCTACTACACCTCAGCGATGATGAAACAATTCGACTCGCTGTACGCCCCCGCCCTGGAGGCTGCTCGGCACGAGAAGCGCGACGTGGAGTGGGATGATGGCAAGGCGATGAAAGGTTTCCGGCGCGCGTTCGAAGATTTTGGATCCTGGGTGTCTCGGCAGAACCCCCCAGAGGCGCATCGCCGTCTCGCCACATCCATCCGGCTCTTCGCCAGGTTGCCCTCGCCTCCCCCCGTAGAAACAAAGTCCTCCTCGCCTTGGTTTTTCTACGGAACCTGCGCGCTCCCGGCCCCAAAATGGGTGGGGGTAGCCGCCGCGGACAACGCCAAGTACAACACCGAGGCAGGGTTGCTCGCGGTGAGTGTTACCGGTCACCGATGATTGAGTTTGCCTAACCCCCTCGGCTTCAAGTTCGAGTATTCGATGGAGCAGTACCTCCCCATATGGACAGTCGGCGCCGCAACCGTCGGCAAGTCTTTCAATAGCAGCAACTGGTACCAGCGCGCTAGGGGGTATGCCCAGGTCGCCCTGAGGATGTTAGGAGAACGGGAAGACACGGGCGTGGCCCTGATCCGAGTGCTCCATAATGTAAGTTTTTTTTTCGTTTCTTCCGGTTCCGCTCTGCATTAACGGCGTTTATCTCTGCAGGCCGTCTGCCTCTTGACCGACGCCCGCCTTAGGGACGCTCTCGACGATTTTCAAGAAAGATGTGGAGAGCAGGTGAAAGACCTGTTGCACGACAGTAGCGTTAACAAGACTTCCCCGCCTACGTACCCGATCCTGAAGGAGATCTGCCGGCAGAATCCTGGGGAATTCCCCGATCTTCCCGATCTCCAGCAGTCGTTGACCACAGCCCGGCAGTGGCTACAGAATCATCGCCCCTCGCCCGAGGACCCTTTCTACAGCCCGGAAGAGCTTGACCACCGGATGGGCGAGCTCGAGGGTATGGAGAATCTGCTCCCCCCCCAATTTTTCCTGAACTTCCAGGCCGAGGAGTGGCTAATGGGCTGGAGTACGTCCGTCGGCCGGCGTTTCCAGAACGTGAACTCGCTGTTCGGGTGGGCTATTGTCATCCGGCAGCTGGGACCCCTTTTCGAAGAATTTCTGGAAGAGTCCGCGGTCGGCCGTCACTTTCTTGCGTTCCCGGACAGTCTGCGACCTCATGTTGACTGGCCGACGCTTGCGGCACACCTACCGCCGTGGGATAAGGAAGATTTGCCCGATCCGCCGTCCTCCGATCATCCAGATCCGCCGACCCCTCCGCGCCCTAGTTCCCGTTCTTCCTTTCGTTCTTCGCCTCCTTCCAAGCCTCCTCCTAAGTCTAGTTCCAAGTCTCGCTCCAGATCTCGTTCCAAGTCTCGCTCCAGGTCTCGTTCCAAATCTCGTTCTAAATCTCGTTCTGGTTCCGGTTCTCGCTCTCCTCGCTCTCCTCGCTCTCCTCGCTCTCCTCGCTCTCATTCTCAAGATCTCCACCCTCCCCTAGGCCCCGGCCGTGTCCCTCTCCTACAAGACAAGACCGGCGAGACGGCGTCCCTTGGACTCGGCCCAGCCCAGGGGGGGTTGGACAAGAATCCGCCTGGCAACTCCGCTTCCGGCGACCCCGCGCCTGGTCCTCCCGTTGCTCCCGCCGCGTTACACCCGGTGGGTGAACCGACCAGTTCCACCCCGACCACCTCCGGAAAACAAATCCCAACCTCTCTTCCGTCGGGGGCAACGGGAACTCATCTTCAGGAGCCTCCCGTCGACCAGACCTCTTCAGGTTCCGGGGCTGTGTCTGGGCACGACTCGTTTTCTGCTCCGCAGATTCCCTCGCGCCGCGGCAGTCCTCGAGTCGAAGCCCGTGATGAGCCGACCACGAGTGCTTCTGGCTCCGGTGCCGACAAAGATACCCCGGCTGATGAGCCGACCCAGCGCAGCAGCCCGCCTCGCCCGCCTACTCCTGGAGCAACTGAGCCTCGCGTTGGCCCCGCGCCAACTGCCAGCAAGTCACCCGCCCGAGCCGAACCGGCCACCGATGCCGATGGAGACTCCGCCATGGCAGAGCCCGGTCCCCCGGCTGCCCACCCAGATTTGCGTCCCACGGTTGCGCCTCGAGCCACCCCCGAACCCGCTTGGCAGGATGCGCGTCGCTCGCCCGAGCAGTCAAACCATCCCCCGAAGACGCCTCCGCAGACCGGGTCAAACGTCGAGGAACCCACGCAACCCGCGTCGCCGAGTTCTGGTGGCCTGAACGCTGGGGAAGGGCAGGCTCCGAGCCAGGAGCGCCACTCACCTGTTAACCCTCCAGACTTCCACAAAGGCTCGGGGAGTCCATCGGTCCAGGTCTCGGGCGAGTCAACCGCCGCTGCGGCAGAGGCAGGCCAGGAGAAACCCGGTGAGGTAGGTCTTAAGTCGAGCGATCGTTCCACTCGGTTTCCGCGACTTCAAAAGCGAACCGCTCACCCTCCTCCACAGAGCTCCGAGAACGCAAGCCTTCTCGGTGAGCCCTACGCGCTGCTACAAGAAGATCTGAGGCTGCGAGACCATTGGGAGAAGAGCCTGCTCTTGACTCTCGCCCCGGAGCCTGCCGACGTGATCAATTTGGTGTCGGAAGAGCGTGACCGGTTGGCCGCGGCTCTGGAAGATCTCAAGCGTTTGTGCGAGAACGAGGATTATGGCAGCGCCTTTGTCACCGGATACCTGCGCGCCGCAGCCACCGATTACCGGGTAAGTATTTGCCGCATCCGAATCCCTGCCCAGCTCACGACTGTACCAAGAATATCTACTATCGCAAGCTGGCGACCATACTCTTGGGAAGGGGATGCGAAACCCCAGAATCCGCGGAGTCGCTCGCTCGCCGGATCGTAGCCAAAGATTGCCTGTGCGCCAACGTGCGTGACAGCACCTCGGGCCAGTAGCGTCGACTTGGGACCTACGCATCGGCTCATCATCCTCGCTCTCGTCCGAATACATAGAATAACGCGCCGACTCGACACGCGACGGGGGTTTTGTTTTTCTCACTTTTTGACGCTATCACTCAGTAATGCCCGCTGTCGAATTTGTAAATCGCTGTTGATCCAATAAGCTTATTCAATCTCTGCTCGTTCAACGTCCGACCGCCGTTTCTGGATACATATGCCGCAAGTAGCGCGCAACCGCCGATCTCCTCGCGCTGGACAGTAACCCCCTACCGATCCCGCGCTCGACCGTGTTTGAGCTCCTAGCAAGGCGGCGCGTTGGCGTTACGCTCAGGTTGTACACCGCTTGTACATCTAGTGTACGCGCTGGTAGCTCAGCGTACCTGACGAGACAGTTGGGCGAGCGATGAGAGCATATCAAATAGCCGATTTGACCCCCAAGCCTCCAGCGGACCAGCACGTTTATGTAACACCCGGCAAGAATAAAAAGAGAGAAAAACATAAAGATGAAAACAGAAGATGGCAAGCGGGCTGCAGGAGACTGTTCAAAGGGGCGCAGAATATGTGAAACCCATCAGAACTCTCGCACTACCGCGTGCTCCAAGCAAGAGCATCCATGCAACCAACTGCGTTCAGAGCCCCAGTGTACGTACTGCGTCAACGAGGTACGTTGCTAGAGCGGGTCAGCTCGTATGAGGCATCTTTCCACCCTCGGCACCAATGGCCAATGTCTGATGGGACGGGTTTTGGGCGCTGCGACCCGGTACCTCGGCCCACTCGTCCCCCCCTCCCCCTACACGCCTATCGCGTCATGTTATCCGCACCGAAAGCTGAGCTTGATCCCCTATACAAACTTGAAGTCTCACGGCATCATGCAACTAAATTCGGAGCGCAGGTACGGTGCAGGATCCAACCTCGTTGGACCGTGAGGTCACGTGGCTCGAGCACCAAGTCCCCGCGCTTTGGGAGGCACGAGTCGTTTTGTAGAGCTGTAGAAACAAAAGCCACCGATAAGCGACGTCCAGGATCGAGTCTAAAGCCTGGTGCGGACGACGGTGTTGCGTAGGACAAGCACGGTGAGGTGGTCAACGACATTGTGGTGCCGTAAAGCGCTCACCTGCAACTTGATTGACGAAAAACGCTACTCGACATGACTCCGATTAAATCGGGTGGTCCATTGCTCGGATTATATGCTTGTCCAAACACATTCAGATGGTATGCACTATACACACAAACACCCAGACCCCTGGAGAGCCTGCTAACTAATTTACAACGTCAATTTCCGTGTCCTCCTCCTCGATTGACTTCCCATGATCCCCTTGCCGGCTTTCCGGACTGAGGGTAGTGGGTTTGAAGCCTGCATCGTGGTCGACTGGCCGGTGAGAATGCAGGGCAAATGCATCAGCCGCTTCCAGGGATGCAATCTGCGTCATGATTTCGCCCATGACCTCGGGCGTGATTGGTGGTAGCGCGTCAATTGAACTGAGCTAAGGCACTTTCAGAACATGAGAGGTAGCCTGCGGGTAGACATACCGTATCCGCATACGACGGAGAATTGAAATGATGGGTCTAGCTCCGCAGTAAGGATCGATTCGGTCGCAATTGTCGTGAGCCACTCACCTCGGATATTCCCGTCAGTTCGGAACCCGCAGCAGAGTGCTCGAACTGCTGGGCCGACGAGGACGAGGACGGGTTCGGCTCTGCGGTGTACAACGGCTTGACGCGAAATCCGAGGCGACGATACTTTCGCTTAGGTCGAGGTACTTCAATGACGAATTTCGCATCAGACGTGTTGCCTCGCCCGCGTGGTTCGTTGAGCCAACACAGCTCAACTTCCCGACCGGTCCAGGCCTGACATCCGTGAGAAGTACATCCGAGTCGATACTCGAACAAACACTTACCGTCACGTTATCTCCAACTCGCCGTTCTGCAGGAATACGGCTGATATACGGCATGGTAGGAGACGGGAAGAAGTCTTGATCACCTGCTTACACACCCATCAAGGGTTCATGATCAGCCACCCAGTCAAAGATCAACTCAACCAAACAGTACCCGATCGTTTTTGCTTGAACCAAGCCCAACCCGGGTGTTCTTGACGTTAGCTGATGCTAGCCTGAGTGGTTTCGCTTAGTCACACGGCGACGTTACTCTAGGAGCACGCTGTGTCAATAAAAAAAATCGAAAATATGAGAATGCGAAACAGTCGTACTGACACTTCATGGATAAATGGGGAGTTGCGACGGTGTGATCAGCATCACGCAAGATCAAATCATTCACCCCTATGCCACGCGTTCCCATGCCGGCACGACTATACTTCAGCGTCACGATGTGGTGTTGAAGTCCGATTGGTGTCTTCGATCAGATGGAGGTGTCGATTGGATTTTCAGTGTTTCGGCAATGCAAGTCCGCTGAGCTCGACGGGCAAAGTTGGACAAACTTAACTCGGGGGCTTTAGGAACCGCGAGGGGGAGGTGTTCGAGCGTCGATCAGTATGGTGGGCGCGACCAAGGCAGATGAAGGCGTTGGTAGGAGATTACGACACCAGTGCTTCCACAAAAGGATAGGTTTTTTCAGAGCTGACACTGGACGCCGGTGACGGGGTACTCACCTTTCGCGTTTCTGAAACGGTTGTACGTGGGAAGTGCTATCTGACACTGTTTATGAAGTCTTCCAGAGTGAGCGGTTACCGGCCGGCACTCACCAACGTAGACAAGCCGGTATTCTGGAATAGTAATATGCGGCTGACGGTACGGGAACGGTACGGGCGGTGATAATGGAGGCAAAATGGCGGTAAATACGTGGCTCGTGCGCACGCCATTGATCAGCAGAGTAGATGGTGACACAAGCGGCATACCCCACAGCGCTCGGGAGCCGTGGATTGCCACTGGCACCAGTCAACACGATCGAGGTACAATAGTAACCACTATTCATTCAAGCCTGGATTTTGAAGGCGCAGGAAGTCCAGAGGCAACGACGAGAGGAATCGTGGAAGCCGAGTCAGAGATGGCGAACCAGGGACGGAAGGTAGTCGGATTACGCACTGCTTATCTATACTAGCCATTTTTTTCGGCGTGCTGGTGATCCAAAAATATGCTCCGCCCCTGATAATCTCAGATCCGTAAGGCCAGGGAGCAAGCAGGACCACAGAAACCCCGTTCACGAGCAGAAGCTAGGCGAATACCCCGCTCTGCACGGACCTCCGGCGCCGCCAGTTGGCTCACTCGCCTCGTCGAGGTACCAAGGGATGGAATCGCTTTCGTATCCATGTCGCTTGGCCGTGTCTTACAGAGCATCTCCTATACGTGAGGGAATCCTCGAATAACTTAATCAGGTGTAAACTTACTTTGTTAAATACAACGTAACCCCCGCGACAGGTGATCAGATTGCGCTGTAAACACCCACGTGGAGGCGAAGCAATGTCCTCGCATGCCTCACACCAAGGGCAGAGGATTCCGCAGTGCACTAAGATAAGTCGTGCACTGCGCTTGCCCACGCCTTGCTCGTTTACCCACCTTCCGGAGAATGCTCCGGCCCCTCGCGGAAGGCCCAAACCGCTTGAGGCCCTGCTCGCGAAGCTCCCTACTGATATGACCGGTGATGAAACCAAAAGGAAATGCTCACATTAAATTTGCGATTGGCCAGCGGCCTGACAGTCCTCAAGCCAGCAAGCCTTCAAAAGACTCACTTAAAGCACCAAGCGAAAGAAGGCCGCAGGCGGTGCAGCAACATCCGCGCAGCGTGCTTTTCAAGCCACCAGCGTAGATCTGCAGCAAGGTGCAGGTCTACTCCAGTCTTAAGCTGAAGTCAAGCTTCCAAAAGACGACGAGGGTTAAATCATTGCGAACAAGGGAAAGATGAAGTAGATGGCTCATTCTGACGAGCGACTTTTTTTTTGTCACCTCGGAAGGTGGGGGAACCATGTGTAACGATATAACGTGAGCCCGATATGGAGCGCGATGTTTCGCGACAAGCCAGTGTCCATCGGCTGCAACCAATTGGTGGCGACCACGAGTGTTGCGCGAGGTCGAGAGTGTCGCGACCACGCGGCTACGATGAACAGAAGACGATGGTCGGGGGGAGAAATTCCCCAGAACCGGATGCTTATACACGGTCTATATACAGCCGGAAACACACGTGATACAACCCCTATCTGGCCTAGGGCTTATTGCATACTGCGCGTAGAGGAGAGGAGCATGGTAGTTGATCACGCGAAGATGAGAATTAGTTCACTACACGTTGAATGATCAGAAGGCGAGCACGCTTCGGCTCGCGAGAAGCGTAAGTACGACGAGGTATCCGGAGCCGTCGTCGATCCGCAAGAGAGGCCTGCGCAATCGCAGAGGATGGAATGAAATAACGCTGCTGTGTCGCGACTAGTATTTCCGTTTCGCTGTATTATATATAAATCACATATAGAACGCTCCTTTCCCATATCTCTCGGTCTCGGTCTCCTAGGAAACCTCACACCTGTGAACAGCCGATAGCGCCAGTGATTTCCGCTGGGGTAGTTGCTTTGGTCGTCTTTATCAATATTTTGTGCCAATGGTCAACCTTTACAAGTGATCAGAAGTACTACAAATTGTGAAAATGGTCGGATTGTTTGTAGCGCCTTTTTTCAAATAAATAAATAGGTCAGGTTAGATCAAGCTGTCTATTACGCTACGGACGGGGAGAAGCAAGGTCGATCAGCGGACGCTCAAGCGCGAAAGTGAAAGCACTAACTTTGGCGACCGTCAACTTGCAGTTGATTGAACATCTCGTCATGGAACATGATCGAGCGAGCTAGCTTTTCCGCGGATTCCTTCGTCTCACACCCGGCTATCACGAGAATGTCGACCGCGCGGCGGAAATAGAGTTGCTTGTCACCACAGTTAGTATGGTGCACGTTGGGGTGTTGCGAGCGCATACCTCAAAATCGCGGACGGCAGATTGCATCCTAGCGGCGAAATTTTTACTATACGGCGACGGCCCCTCGCAATTGTGCAAGAGACCCCTGAAAGCCAGCACAAGCAGGCGTCGCTCTTCTCGTAACAACTCGAGCGCGTCGTCGGCGAATTTTACGTTCACTTTCAGGAGATCCAACACTGAAGCCTTCTTCCAGGGATCTGGCAACTTTATGCGCTCTTGCAATTCGAGGTACGAGCCGCCCGTACGATCTAATATTTTGGGTATTTGTCGGACAACGTGAGCAGATCGCCGCTTAAGTTGAGGGTTAGGTTATGTTGGTGTGAAATGACCTACCTGACCGGAATCCTGCCCATTGTTCTCGACCAGCGTACCACCCTCCGCGACAACCTTGGGGTACAGTTGCTGTGAGTCCTCGCCGGGGTCTGGAGGAATAACGGCTGGGCTGAGCTCTTGGTCTGAAGCCGGCTCGTTCATCTCGTTCAACCGACCGGGGCTGGGTGCCGCGTGGCCAATCCTGTGCGCCTGCTGCGAGAGGCTCGACATCCGGTTGTGTGTGCGGCTCGAAGAAAAGGTACTGGTTTCAACTTGGGCATCCATGAAAGAAGCGCCGCCGGACAAGGCCTCGTTTACCTTAATCTGTGCACGAAACGTTGGTGGATCAGGCACGTACGGGCTCCAGACCTAGACACTCACGGGTTTTGGCGGTTCTGTAGCGACCCGTTGATGTTTCGCAAGACGAGTCTCCCCTTCTGCATCCTTGAGCCCATCCCACTGTTCCTTGTTGTCTTGCGAGACTCTGCTCTTGCGTTTGCCCTCAAAGCGTTGGGGAGAGGTGAGCTTCAAGGAAGTCGCTTGCTGGGCGGAAGTGTTTAATTCCGCCGGCCCGGCCTTAATGATGGCGGCGCGTTTCGAACGGGCGGTACTCTGCACGAGAGGGTGAGACTAGTCTAGCGATGAAGGACGGCGCGTACCTGGCAGCCAGCCATGTTGTCTTTGATCGTGGCAGGCTCAGAAGAGATTACCTTGCTCAGGCAAGGTTCCACCGGCTCAAAAATGTCACCATGAGCTTTCGCCATCACGTGACTATGCACAAACAAGAGCATAGCAGTCTGGTTTTTCCTGTCTTTTCCTTTTCTTTGAGAATAACTACGTACGAAAGAGCCTTAAGCTACACAGCAAGAGTGAACAAGTAGATTCCAGAATTAAAATAGCGCAAGTACATAGGAGAATTTTGGAACAAAAAGAGGCCCCCAGATATAGCATATAGTCGATGGACATCCACGAAGTATCCTATGATACTACACGGGAAACTCAAATGATTTCTGGTTAAACCAAGTGAGTGTGCTCGCGTCGGGAGCTTTTAATAACACCTCCTCAACTAAATACGGACCCAGTAGATTCAACAACAATCTAGGATTGAAGTCCCGCAGGGTTCGAATGGTACTCATACGCGAACTCCTAGAAAGTGCCACAGATAGTGTAAAAATCCAATGAATCTCCCATAGGTGATCTTGTAATGTCAAATACAATGGGCTCAGTGATCTGTTCCGAAACTAATAGTCTGTACAAGCGCTGACCCACTTTCAAACATGGTCAAATCCGATACACTTGTGAACATTTCTGCTTCTTGTAGCGAAGTCGAGAGATAAGCATAAGACAAAATCACTAGATAAGCAAAAGAGCCACGACATATGTATAGGCTAGCTTTTGTAGAGGGATTGTGAGGTGTGGCGAAATGCGGGCGCATATAAGCCACGAAAGTACCCTCTTAGCCACCAACAAATCGCCAAAGGCTCTAATTGAATTTAGTCAGAAGACGTATGAACTTCTAGATTTTTCGTCTAGGTGTCAGAACTACTATTGTCTACAGCCATACAACTATCCAGCCGCAGCTAGATATACTGTACTAGTCTACATGTACTCTTTTATAGTCAAATATAGCTCTAATACCGTAGGAAAGAAGAAACGATCAGTCACAAGAGACTAATTGGCTCAGCCCAACTCACTTTAGTCATTTGACCAGTTTCACCTGGTGTCATCCACCGAATCTCAGTGTGTGCCCGTAAGTAGGCCAGTGGCCGCACAGAAAGTCGGCAGTCGGCGCTGGCAAACTTATGCAAATATCGTAGTAAAAAATCCGGCCTGTTGGCCTAATAATAGGATCTGGTGGAGAGGGGTCGTCGCCACCTACTTTGCGCATTTTTGAGTTTTTCATTACTGTTTC
>WSTH01000646.1:0-20436 GCA_019616345.1 Ceratobasidium sp. 395
GACGTACCAGTCACGCTACGCTACGAAAAAGGTTCTATCGAAGGATTCGTTGCCCGTGCCAATGTGTCTTTTGCCGGCTTCAACGTCGAAGACCAGGCGTTCGTCAGCGTAACGAACGCGGTCAATTTGGACATGCTATTCGAGAAGGGAGTCCGGGGGATGATGGGCCTCGGTTTCAACGCGCTTTCCGATGTCTCCAACGTGGTTGAAGTGTACAAAAACGGAACTTGGGGCCGAAGTCTCTTGAGCAACCTCTTTCTTCAAGAACCCGAGACCCCAAACCATATCGCGTTTGCCCTCGAACGCGCCGGAGATCTTGATGACACCGCTCAGGGCTCGTTTGATGTCGGCGAAATTCAACCGCAGTATGAAGCGGTCGAAGACTCCAACCTTATTCCTCTCTGGCCGGAGACAGCAGAGCAGTGGACTGTGCTCATCGACTCCATGACCGTAGCTACTTCGAATATCCCTCTCAACAGTACCGTGAAAGGCGACGTCGGAGCAACTCCCCCAGCTGGCAAGAGTGTGGCACTGCTCGATACGGGTGCAAGCTTCGCTGAAATTCCGAGATGGGCGGTGGACGCTATTTATGGGAGCATCTCCGGCAGTGCATATCGCGCGCAAGATGATCTCTGGCTTGTTCCGTGTATGGGGAAGGTTGAGGTTGAGGTGGTCATCAAGTAAGTTTTATATTGTTCGCAAAACCCGTGTAGAAAATTAACCGCACTCTCCGCCTCCAGTGGCACTAAAGTCTTTATTCATTATCTTGATCTCACAATGCCCTTCGTTCACAACAAGCTCGACGGCACACAAGAAACTTATTGTAGAAACACATTTGTTTCAGCAAGCAACAACCCAGATACGTTCGACTTCCGACTTGGTACAGCTTTCCTCAGGAACGTCTACTCGGTATACGACTTTGGCGACTTTGATGACGACGGCAACATGGGCAAACCCTACGTCCGGCTCCTCCCTCTCACAGACCCTGCCACAGCGAGCGCCAGCTTCCAAAAGAACCGCGCCGCCGCTCTCAGCCAACTCCCCCCCGAGGGCTCTATTCAGGCTCTTGTTGGTGTGACTGCCCCCGATACACTTACGAATTCTGGCCTATCGGGCAGCTCTGGCTCCGGCTCTGGGACGAGCGGAGCGAACAACCTTGCTTCGGCTAGTTTGTCCGATACTGGCGACGCTTCGGTCAACGAGACGTTAGATAAGCTGCTCAAATATGCACCCGTTGTGTTAGCCTTGCTCGGCCTCAACGTCGTTCTGTTGTTCGGCGCTATCGCTCTGGGCGCGTATGCAATCTTCAGGAAACCGAACAAGACCAAGTCTCCTAGCACTGGACCCAACGCGAGGGGTGTATATGCGCCCGTCCGAAAGCTTCATGACGACGATGCTCGCTCGCATGCCTCGACTGGACAATATGATATACCTCAATCTGCCTAGACAACTGCACGCATTATATGTTCATATTTTAGGAAATTTTCACGAGGTTGTAATAGAGAGCTTGCGATCGTATACCTAAAAGCTATTTGAGGTTGCGAATCATTCGTTTTTTCCTATTTTGTTTCCTAAATTTTTACCAATCTCAGCGGCTCAGAGTCAATGATAGTAGAATACTAACGAGTTCTCACCTATTAAAAGTGCTCTGAAAGCCGGCTAGCGTGAAATTTAGAGCTGATCCGCCCTATATATAGTGTCCTAGCTCACCCTCGGTCATGAGCAGCTTGGTCTAAGTGCGCTATGACGCTGCCCATACAGATGTGATCAAATTAGGATATGAGGATAGAGCGCTCAAGCTCATTATGAACTCATCTCAAGCTCAAAGCATTGGACAGAAAGCGAAAACGGGACGAAGAAATTTAGGAAACGAAATAGGAAAAATCACGTGATTCGCAACCTCAAATAGCTTTTAGCTATACGATCGCAAGCTCTCTAATGTCTCACGACTGCTATACTCGTTTTGGATGTCTTGAATGTAAAACTAGTAATATATTGTATTGGTGGTTGGCGAGGAATTTGTGACAATTAGCTCGAATGAAAGTGCAATGCTGAAGATCATACTATCAGCTGCTGAAGACACTGCCTGTCATGAATCACGATAGAGTTGAGGAAAGGTCCAATCCGAACGCGTAACATGTTGAAGCAACATCCGCTGGACCAAACACGGTCAAATAATATGACTGCCTCGTAACATGGCTTTAATACATAAAAGGCAACACTCATTCACTCTGCAGTTCTCCCAAACTAGGACCTTGTAAACTACCATAAAACCAATTTTTTATCCGACAAGTAAGCTCTGCGTTACGTTACACAAGCGCAACGAGGTGATCGGCGATAACAGGTGGCCTGACGACGAATGATGTCACCCACCTCCGTCCCACATAAAGCCCCCGACCTGACTTAAGCACCTCTACTCAACTTCGTCCTACGATGGCTCCCGTTGAAGAACTAAGACCAAGGGGTCTCGACCCTACTCTTGCCGGACCTGTCAAGTTTTGTTTATTCAACATTGCTTGGACATTCCTCGCTGGCGAAATCACCGGCAACGTCAGCCAAGTAGACCGGGTCTGGACGTTCTTACCTGTGCTCTATTCTGCATACTGGGGAATATATCTACCGTTATATGGAAGTGGCGATAACGAGTGGGTAAAGGAGCAAGGTGTGACGGGACGGGGCGTGTTGATGGTCCTGCTTCAGGCGAGTTGTTCGCGGTAAAATAATTTACTGTACGTTTGACACAACGCACCAATACCCAGATCTTATGGTCAAGTCGACTATCATATAACACATTCCGCCGTGGACTCTTTAGTCTGTAAGTTACATGGCAGATCTTCAAGCTGGATACTGACTGGGCACCAGCAAGGACGAGGACTATCGTTGGGCAGTTTTTCGAGCCAAGATTCCGCCTTGGCTGTTTAGTATCTTCAACTTTGGCTTCATAGGTGCGCTTTTCGAGTTCATAACAACACTTTTAACTAAATACGTGCTTCAGCTCTCGCTCAAAACGTCCTCTTGTTCTTGATGGCCGTAAGCACTAATTTCTTAACCACAGTAAATCCCTATCAACTCATCTTTATTTCTGACTCTTTAGCTCCCCGCGCATCATGCTCTCTTTCAACACGACCTCCCACTTACAACCTCCGACTACGTCCTCGCTTTCCTTACTATTTGCAACCTCGCCATCCAATTCACCGCCGATAACCAACAACACGCCTTCCAAACGTACAAATACAGCAGCCCCGCACGCAATACGCGGGCAGCTTCACATGACGAGACCAAGGCCGAGCCGTATGGACCGCGTGCCTGGCCTGGCGCACGGATGGAGTGGACGGACGAAGATGTGAAGAGGGGGTTCATTACGAGGGGGTTGTGGGCCTGGTCTAGGCATCCGAATTTTATGTGCGAGCAGACGTTCTGGGTACGTGGTCCATTTTTTGTTTACCGAGATCTACTCATTCTGAGAGGATTGTTGTACAGTTCCTCCAAGCCCTTTTCCCGATCCTAGCTTCAACTATAAGGACACACGCTCTCTCCGACGCCGCCAACCTCGATGTAGACGTGGACACCATGACAGCTCTCTGGCCGCTCGTTCCTCCGCTGGCGCTGTCTGGGCTCTTTATCGCGAGCACAATGTTTACCGAGTCCATTTCCCAGGGCAAGTACCCTGCGTATGAAGCGTATCAGGCTCGAGTTGGTGAGTATATACACGCCGGAGTATGAATTTATTTCTAACGAGTGCTGGTGGTAGGAATGTTTTCGCCGAGTGATACGTTATGGAAGGGGCTGTTTTTGCGGGCGAAGGGGCAGCTTGAGAAGGTGGACGCGATTGTGTATGGGGACAAGAGTCGCTCGAAGATTCAGTGAGGTGGTGCAACTCGGATGTTATTCGAAAGATAGGGGTGCAGCTTGTTTGAGGTGGTCCCGGGACGGAGATTTCTCGGACTTTCTTGTGTTGAGTCGGTATAATAATATTAACGAATCCATACTTTTCAGTTAACTGCGAGTACTTCCGTGTACAACCTTCGCATATAATTAAAGGCCGAGTGGCTGACTGTGGCTTGTGTGGTCCTATTTACCTACGGTCACGAGGTCAAAACGATGGCTGCGTCAATCATCACCCCCAAATTTCGGCTATCATTAGACTCTATAAGTTCAACTACGGTAAGCGGCATCTGTAAGCACTAAAAACGTATACTCTATTTAACAAAAACAACCTCATCGTAGGTACTGGAGAAATCTACGACTGGAGCATTTGGAATTACAACAATGCCGAACGTCTACTCTGAGGCTTTCAAGGCTTGGAAGGACGCGCACGCTCCATTCAAAACCGCGATTGCAGTATACTCGGATGCCTACTTGGCCTTTCATGCGATTTGCTCCAGTCCTCTGGTAGAAAACACGACCCAGCCAATGCTAGAAGGCGTGCTGGCCGCGTTGGACTCCGAGATACTAGGACTAGCTTCGGATATCAAGCAAGTGACAAGTGCAAACAAGACCGTGAGGCTTCTACGAAACAAGTCTACAACACTGGTCCGAATCAGTATCCTTCCTGCAGAACTTCTTACTCGGGTCTTCGAGCTATTCTGCTACTCGCCTGAGAAGCTTGGCGAGATGAATAGGCTAGCCAGGCTTCCGTGGACATTGGCTTGCGTTAACACCTACTGGCGTCAACTCACAGTCAACAACAGTTACCTCTGGGCACGTCTCAA
Source organism: Ceratobasidium sp. 395 (assembly GCA_019616345.1). NCBI lineage: Eukaryota > Fungi > Basidiomycota > Agaricomycetes > Cantharellales > Ceratobasidiaceae > Ceratobasidium > Ceratobasidium sp. 395. Next base: position 4,713 of record WSTH01000646.1, read on the forward strand.
TTTAGTAGCAGGCCGTAGACCTGATGAACAAGCGCGGACGCAACTGACGTACGCGAGGAACTTACCTCTTGACGTCATGCTTGATACGGTTAAAGAACGGGCCACTTTTATGTTTTCCCGAGCTCCGGAAGATTTGCTCATCGAGGTTGCACCACGGCTTCGTTCCCTCACCTATCACGCAGACCGAATGACCAGCTACTCGCCCAGCGACATCCTATCTCACTGGATCCGACATGGAACTCCAGGTACTGGCCACCGTCTGAATCTACTAAGCTATCAGTTGCTCGAGCCGGATGATGTCAGGTTTGAGATCCAATCCAACCCAATGTCAATGGAGCGGATTGAAGCGTTTTTTGCTCCAGTTCAGTACCTCGCTCTCCACCATCTCTACGTAGGATGGTCTAGTGCTTTGTATCATGGTTTGATAGAGCTAGATCTTAACTTCAGCTCGAGTTTCATTCAATTTCCCACAGCTACTGAGTTTGCCGCTATCTTGTCTGCTAGCCCCGGTCTTCGCGCTCTTAAGCTGCATGGGTTTGGGCTAAACGCACAGGATGAGCAACACGCAGTAGAACCTATACGTCTCGATTACTTGCAGGTCTTATTTCTTGGAGAGATTCATCGTCGTTCCTTGAATCGGCTACTCGCTATGATTCAGCCGGGCTCCATCCCACTGTACATGCGATTCGACCTACAAAAACAAAGCGCGGATATAGTTCACTATGTACAACTCCTCCAACGCTCCAGCATTATGAAGCTCATGATAGTGGGAAATTATTGTCATCCTCCCCGAAAATTGCTCGCTTCCCTAGTAGGAGTACAATATCTATGCCTGTGCAAATTTGTCTTGGACATCTCTTTCTGGGTGTCGATGCATGAATCATCAATATGGTTTGCTGATGAAAAGTACCCCTCAGTTTGGTCAAGTCTGCGGACGTTACACCTCTTCGAGTGTACCCTCCATACCCCTGAATCACAACATGATCACAACAAGCCAATACCGTATAGTTTCATGCTGTGGATATGGGGCGGTGACCTATTCGATGAGGGGGATAGCTTGCGTATAAGGGGAGATTCCTCCAGAGCTCAAAAAGTCTTGGGTTCGTTTTCGCGTTATGTGCCCGGAATGCAGGAGGTTCAGGACGATCAATCCATTCTACTCGAGGCGTGGGGCTCTGCTTTGGATTTTGCACCGTATTCGGTAATCTGATTTCCGTTTAAGTAATAATACAGCTTTTGTGAGCCAGTCGGACCAGCGTCTGACAAAACCTACCAAATCCATCAGCTTTATTTTCACTCAATAGCTTCTGTCCCTTAGTCTGACCATATGTACAACGATACTAATCCACAAATCCAAGAATCATACGCAGTGGACAGACAGAATCGATAAAGATTTTCGGCCAGGTAGACTTGAGTGCACGATAAGTAGGTAGGAATAGAGCTCACAAAGCGACGAATAAGCTATGAACGTACTCTTTTGTACAGTTCTACAGCACTAACATACTTAAGCTCGGATAAAATCAAAAGAAATCAGAGGATCTCCGGATAGCCTTAGCCCAACCCACAACCTCAACGGCGTGCATTCGATATATAGTTCTCGCGCTCATACCTTTGGTTCGGTGCCACGCCCAGCCTCCGCTATTACTCTCCCGCCTCACCTCGTACGCTGGCCCGAAGGTGCATTGTTCAATACAGTTGTTATAATATATATGCATCTACCATCACACATGGCTCGACGTCGGCACGAAGGTGGAGTATCAATATGCAAAGTCCGAGTTGCTGCTCGATATGAGTGTCGTGGGGGCAAGGGAAATTTCTGATCGACATGCCTTCCAGAATGTGTAGAACCTGTTCATCCAAGTAGTGCCTCGTCTCAGATCTATTCGGAACATTCATTTCAGTCTGCTCATCCGTTTCAACGCATTTTTTGAGAGTTTATTAGTAGGATCCCGTTTTCCTGGTCTAGTTGGGAGTGGCTGAGCCATGCGCGAGAGTTTCTCCGACAGTCAGTTGCTATGGGCATTGAATGAGCTTCCGAAAACCTCCATAAATAAACAACACTTGCGTCAAGTGTGCATGTGATCTGATCCAACCTCGCAGGGATAGAGTTACGTGTTACCGTGACCATGCTTACCTAAGACCCTTCATCCCAAACGTAAGTCAGTTTTGTCATTATCAATTCTACGCCCCACTACTCTCGCTTTGCTGCTAGCACTAGGCTAATTTTCACTTGCACCCGTAAGTAGTCGAAGAAAATTACGTCCTGCTAAACTGATTCCACGTCAGGAAAAACTGCAAGATAAATTTAGAACCAGAATCTAAATTTACTAAATTCTCATAAACTCATAAATCCCCCCACTAACTACTTGTTTTTCAGCTCCCTGATGACTTAGAACACTTATATAGAGTAGGCTCATACCATATCTACAAGCATGCAGTCACCAGTCATGTAGACGAGGACAGCTGACTGGATTTTGAAAAACATAAATCCATAAATTTAGTAAGTTTACGTAAATGAAAGTGACCAACCGGTAAGTCCCATAAGTCAATAAATTTAGATAAACTCACGTGATTTTACCTAAATGAATGTTCACCATTTTTTCAGACGCCAGTCGTACTAGGTTTTACAAAACGATGGAATCTGTGAAGCCACCAAGGTCGAATGTATATTCCGAGGCGTTCCAAGTGTGGAGACACGCGCACGCTCAGTTTCAAAACGCAATCAATCTGTACTTGGATGCTTGCTCGGCTTTCGAGGCAATATGCTCAGGTCCTCTGGCACAAAACACCACCCAGACGATGCTCGAGCAAATACTTGGCGCCTTGGACCTTGAATTGCCAGGGCTAGCACGGGACGTTGAACGAGCTGCCATAGCAAACAAGTCCATCAAGCTCTTACGGAATCAGTCCACAACGCTGGCTCGGATCAACGTGCTTCCTTCAGAACTCCTCACTCGAATCTTCGAGTTATCCTGCCGCTCGCGCGGGAACCTTTGTAAAGTCGATCGTTTGTCCACCTCGCCGAGGACATTGGCTTGTGTTAACACCTACTGGCGACAATTGACCCTCGGCGACAGCTACCTCTGGACGCGTATAAACCTGGAATCACTAAACAAACTCCGTGGCAGACCTCACGAAAGCACTCAAACGCAACTGGCGTATGCCAAGAACTTACCTCTTGATCTCGTTCTTGACTCCCATCACTTTGATTGCCGAGAATTGATGGATTTACATGTCGATCTAATACCACGATTTCATTCATTCACCTATCATTTGGAGCAGTCAGTGGGCTACTTGCCCCATGACTTTTTGCACCACTGGATTCGGCACGGGACTTTAGGGTCTGGCACTACTCTAAAGTTATTGAGCCATAAACCTGATCAAACACACGATCTCAGGCTTGAGCTCATGCAGTCGTATTCATTATCAATGGAACGTATAGAAGCATTTCTTGCTCCCGTCCAATATCTTGCTCTACATTACCATTACTTCGGATGGTCCAGTGCCTTGTACCACAACCTGACTGAGCTTGATTTATGTTTCGACCTTAGTTTTGTTAACTTTCCTACGGCTTCTGAGTTTGCCGCTGTCTTGTCTGCTAGCCTTGGTCTACGCGCACTCAAATTACTTGGATTTGGACTGCGGTCACCATCTTCGTCCGATGTGGTGGAACCAATACGTCTTGATCACCTAGAGACTTTATTTCTGAAAGATATTCATCGCCGTTCCATAAGGCCGCTGTTAACGATGCTTCAGCCAGGCTCTAATCCTTTGTACCTGCGATTCGATGCGCCTAGGAGAAGTGTCGATATGCTCCATTACGTGCAACTTCTTCAGCGCTCTCGTGTTACGAAGCTCGCGATTCTGGGAAATCGCGAACATCCTCCCCAATCCTTGCTTGCCTCTTTAGCTGGATTGCAACATCTGCTATTGTACAACTTTATCATTGACATCCCTTTCTGGGAATCAATGCGTGAATCGTTGATACCGTATGCCAACGAACGGCATCCATCAATGTGGCCGAGTCTACGGACATTGCACCTGTGGGAATGTGAATGTTATGGCTCCCACTATAGGCGCTACCTCAGTGACCCAATACCGTACGATTTTATGTTGTGGGTATGGGATTTCAACCAATTTTATGACACACATGGTGAGTATATACAATGGAACTCTTCTAAGGTGCAAAGGATCTTGCGTATCCTTTCAAATTATGTGCCCGGGATGCAAGAGCACCTGGGCGAAAGGTCTATTGTGTACGAAGCGTGGCGCGCTGTTTTCGATTTCAACACATGTTTTAAATATGGGTCATCGGTGTCTTTATGAGATGTATGAGACTTATACCGGCCGGGTCATCAGCCGTGTGAAACATGATTCTGTGGGCAGGTTTAAAGCATACACGCGGTTTACTGTAAGCTAAATAATTGCATTACCCTATCATGCTGTTTATAGAACATATATAATACCCCTACTGAGCCTGTCAGGCTACACAAAGACTACCACCTGGAAGATCGAAACCCATTCTGAAGTGTTTTAAACATCTGTGGGCATTTTTTGCAATTCTTGCTCCAACTACCATTGAACACCTGTCCCGGCACCCGTAACAACGTAGGCGCAAGTATTATGACGAACCTCTTGCTCGTTACTGCTCCGCTGGCGCTGTTGGAGCTCTTCGTCACAAAATAATGTTTACAGAATTTACTTCTGAGGACAAGCAGTACCCTACGTATGCGGCGTACCAGGCCGGCATTGGTGAGTGCAGGTGTTTGGAAGCAGGTCTACTTCTAACAGACAGTTGCGGTGGGATATTTGCACCGAGTGACAAGCTTTAGAAAGCGCATATAAACCAATCCGAGGTCACGTTGCTGTTGGTCTTATATAATCAATGGACTACCAAGAGATGGAAATAATTTCTACGTAAACCATCAGTCTCTTTGCAAACTGCATCCGTGCTCTCGAGTTGCTGATAATATCATTAGGCTCTTTAAGCTCAACTGCGATAAGCGGCATCTGTGAGCACTGAATAATATACTCCATTTCACCAAACTAACGTGCATCGTAGGCGTTGGTGAAATCTACAACCCAAGCGTTTAGAATCGTAGTGATGTCGAACGTCTACTCCGAGGCGCTCGAGGCTTGGAAGACAGCGCATGCTCAGTTCAAAACCGCTCTTAAGGCATATTCTGACTCGTGTTCGACTTTTTGTGCATTGTGCTCAGGCCCTCTGGTGCAAAACACAACCCAGTCGATGCTCGAGGACGTATTGGCTGCGCTGGAATTCGAGCTACCGGGGCTGGCGTCGGATGTTGAGCAAGTGATGAGCGCAGACAGGGCCGTGAAGCTTCTACGAAACAAGTCTACAACACTAGTTCGAATCAACATCCTTCCTGCAGAGCTCCTTACTCGAATCTTTGAGTCACTTTGCTATTCGCGTCAGATCCTCGGCGAAATGGATCAGCTATCCAAGTCTCTGTGGACATTGACTTGGGTGAACACCTACTGGCGACAACTCGCGTTTAGCAACAGTTACCTCTGGGCACGTATCCATATGCCAACATGGGACAAACGGCGCGGCAAACCCCACGAACAAGCGCAGGCGCAACTGAAATATGCGAGGGACCTGCCTCTTGACGTCATGCTTGACTCAACTCAGGAGCGGACCGCTTTTATGTCTCACCGAGCAACGGAAGATCTGTTTCGCGAGGTTGCTCCGCGGCTTCGTTCGCTCACCTATCACTCAGGGCGATCAACTAGCTACTCGCCCGGTGACGTTTTATCCGGCTGGATCCGGCATGGGACCCCAGTCGTTGGCTGCTCTCTGAAGCTACAAAGCTATCGGCTCCAATCGGGTGATCTCAGGCTTCAGATCCAGTCCATCTCAACGCCTATGGAACGGATTGAAGCGTTTTTGGCTCCAGTTCAGTACCTTGCTCTCCGCAACCACTGCATAGGATGGTCTAGCGCCTTGTATCATAGGTTGATTGAGCTTGATCTAAGCTTCGACCCAGGTTTCGTTCAGTTTTTCACGGTTACTGAGTTTGCCGCCATCCTGTCTGCTAGCCCCTGCCTGCGCGTTCTTAAGCTGCGTGGACTTGGGCTACGACCACAGGGTGCGCTCGATGCAGTAGAACCTGTACGTCTCGATTGTCTTGAGGTTTTGTTTCTTGGAGACATCCATCGTTCATCCTTGAGGCTGCTACTTCCGATGTTTCAGCCGGGCCCCACCCCGCTGTACGTGCGATTCGACCTACCGAAGCGAAACGTCGATATAGTTCACTATGTACAGCTTCTTCAACGTATTAACACTATGAAGCTCATGATCGTGGGGAGTGAGCATCATCTTCCTCAAAGCTTACTCGCTTTCCTGTCAGGGGTCCAGTATCTGTGCCTATGTAACTTTGTCTTGGACATGTCTTTTTGGGTGTCGATGCGCGAACCTGTGATACTGCATGCCAATGAACAGTACCCTTCGGTTTGGCCAAATCTGCAGATATTGCACCTTTACGAGTGCAGCTTTCGTATTTCCGAGTCCAAAAGCAACCCCAAGGAGCCAACGCCGTACAATTTTATGTTGTGGATATGGGACGGCGAACAATCCGACGAGTGCCCCAGTGCTCAAACAGTTTTTGATTGGTTTTCAGGTTATGTGCCCAGGATGCAGGAGGTTCAAGGTGATGAATCTATTCTACTCGAAGCGTGGGGCACCGCTCTGGATTTTGCACCATATTCAAAATAGTAGCTTTTATGAGCCAGACCAGTTGCGCCTGACACGACCCAATCTACTATAGGCATATTTTCACGTAAAAATATTTCCTCCTTAGGTGTAATGATATATAACAAGGTGGATTTTACAAATCCAAGAACCATATGCAGCGGAGAGGCGGAATTGGTGGAAGACATTCGATCAGGCAGTCTTGAATGCACGATGAATAGGTACGAATACAGCCCACAAAGCAACGAATAAGTTATCAATTTGGTCCATTTATACGAACCTCCTCCGGGTTCGGTCACAGCTTTAAGTAGCTTCTCATTCTTGGCATCTTGCTTTTTGGCTTGGTTCGCGCCTCCTGGTCCTTTGTGTAATTCGAAAGTAACGACCCAGGAATACCGTTATTTCGTAAAACGGGAAGAAAGGCGAAAAAAACCCCTCACCAGACAATCTTAACCCAACCCACACCCCAACGGCGCATTCCCCATACTCCCGTTCCCCTTCTTCCCATTCTCACCTTCCTTCCCCTTTTCCACAGCACCCATCCCGACCGCAAGCTGCTTCACAATCCCAAACATCGTCCCCGCATGAGTCTCGGCTGTATGCATATAGTGAGACGCGCTCATCGCCAGGGCCAGCGCACGCATATAGTTGTATTGCGCTCGCGTCGCGCCGTCCAGTGCGAGTTTGAGCTGTTCTTTCGCTCTGACGATAGGTACTAAGCCTGGTGTGCGGAAGATGTGGGCGAGAGGGAAGAAGGAGTGGGTGCAGGCAGTGATTATTGCAGGGTCCGTAAGTGAGGAGGACGTCGGGGAAGCATTGGATGGGGCGAGTTATCTTTTTCGTGCGGATATGCCGAGTTAGAGGGCGAGCACGCGGGCGCGGGCGGAGGTATAGATGTAGGAGCCAGGTGCGGATAACTTGATTGTACCCTGAAGTACTAACTGTAAATATATCACTAGACTCGTGGACTACACAGCTAAACTCGTGACACGGAACCACTCGGCCCCCGCGTCCTCGAGCGTGAGCGAAGTGTGCACGATGTAGCGCGAGTTGAGTCGCAAAAAGTCACGAGCGTGGGCAATAAGTTCCGCCAAGCGCTAATCGACATACGACAGTTAGTTCACGATATACTACGCGTTGTAGATCAACTTGCTTGTCCTGCTACATCAAACTCGGGGGGCGTCATTGGGGTCTAAAATCCATACTTAAGTTAGAGCTATTTCCAAAAAGGTCCTGATAAAGTCACTGCGACTAGCTCGCATAGCAAGTCTACTCGAATCTCGGCCAACTGCAGCCCCGTCCGCTTCATGTCCTGCAAAATAGCACACACAAGAGCTACTCCGAGATTGACTCACGGAAAACCACGAATATAACAGCCATACTCACAAGCAACGTCTATACCCGACTCCTCGCTAACTCTAAGTCCCTCGACCGCAAACACCATCCTCCGCGGCTTCCGCACGATTACGTCCCGCCTCGACACAATCGACATCAAAAATGCCAGCTCGAGCATCACGCGCGGATGCGTCGTGCGAACCATCAGCTTGTCTCTGCTGTTAAGAGGTGCAGGAAGAATGAAGGTGCGCATGCACGGACACGTATCCGGCATCTCCTCTTCCTCAGACTCGCCCTGTACTCCGAGTCTATCCACCGTCGGCGCCTCCTTCCGACTACCGACACCACCGCACTTTTCCTCGCCAGTCCATATGCCACAAAGGCACACCTCCGACTCGTGTTCAACAGTCTGCGGTCGGGTGTGATATGCACCCTGGCAACCGGCTGGGCTATCGACTCGGCATTGCCCAAATATGTAAATAGCGTGATGCCAAGGAAGAGAACGTGTGCGCGGAGGTGTTGGATATAGCTCGGTTCGGACTCGGTTGGTACAGACGGAGGGTGTGGATGACTGGTGGGGTGTGGGAGGGTACGCTTTGGGTGGCGGAGCGGTGGAAGGTTGGGCCTGCTCGGCCTCGTCATTTCGTAACGCCTCTTTATTCTGTTCCGACCCGACGTCTTCTACTATCCCCTCCGTACAGAACACGACTTCAGCTCGTAGCATCGCAACTGTCGCTCGGTGCGTCCCAGCATCTTCTGCCCGAGCACGCATTTACTGGAGGACATGCAATCCTGAGTCGAGAGCTGGTTTGCTGTCTTCGTTGGGTGGGTATAGGTGCAGGTCGATAGAGCGAGGTACGTTTCGTAGGTATGTTTGGTCGATGGAAAGCAAGAGGTAAACATGAGCTGCGTTATGAGAATCCTGACTGCACATTTAGGTATTGCAGAGTCACGCCAAACAATGTGGGCGGGATTTTGTAAGTGCGAAGCAAGAGGAGGCTGGTAGAGAGCCCAAGCTGTGATGCATACGGTCAAAACGGCGAAAATACAAAATCGAAAGCCATGCTAACCCGTAGCATCTGGACGAGACATAAAATGCTACGCACCCCCCTGGAGTAGCGTAGTGTCGGTCTTAATTAGTAGATCCAAATTAGCCTCCGATTCATTCTTGCGCCAACCACTATACCCACATCCCGTTCGAGACCGATAAACCACTGCCACGACGTCTCATCACTCTCACCCCGCCGACTGCATCGCGCGTTTAAAACCATTGTCCCGATCTCGGCAAGCGCCATTCAGGCCCGTACCTCCATGTCCCATCAACCAGATTCCTTCCTTCCTCATCATTCTTTACGCGTTTTCTCGCAGTATCCTAACATTCCATCGAATCATCTACGCCAGCGAGTGGCATCGGAGGGATCTGGAAGATAGAAAACAAGCATTGATAGAGCAAGTAGTACAGTCGCAGTCAGAGCATTATTCTGGTCGTCCTTAGAGTCAAAATCGGTGCTCATGATATTGGCCGCAGGGCTATTGCCGCAGCCAGAGGATTTTCGGTGCCAGTGTGCAGCATTGAGTTATGCAAACGCGTGCGGGAGTTGACTGTTGTCATAGTGGTGGTGGTCGAGTGAAGGATTGGAGCCTTAGAGGTCGAAGGCGCTTAATTCTTCGTACATGTGTACAAACTAACGCAAGGCCACCTTGCTGTCAGCCTGACATAAGCAACGGACTATCACGGGGGAACGATTTCTACGTTTCGACCACGGCTAGTGCGCTCAACCTGCCCCTAATACCATTCAGCTCCTTAACTCACTACTACAAGCGGTATCTGTGAGTACAGAAAACATTTACTGTGTTTCATCAAACCAACCTCAATCGCAGGCTCTGGTAAAACTCACGCCTCAAGCATTTAGAACTACAGAGATGTCGAACGTCTACTCTGACGCATTTGAGGCTTGGAAGAGCGCCCACGCTCAACTCAAAAACGCGCTTAAGGTATACTTAGGTGCTTGTTCGACTTTTTATGCATTGTGCTCCGGCCCTCTAGTTCAAAATACAACCCAGTCGATGCTTGAGAACGTATTAGCCGCGTTGGACTCAGAGATACATGAACTAGTACCACCGGATGTTGATCAAGTGGCAAGTGCAAACAAGACTGTGAAGCTTCTGCGAAACAAGTCTACAACACTGGTTCGAATTAACATCCTTCCTTCGGAACTCCTTACTCGAGTTTTTGAGCTACTCTGCCACTCGTACGACAAGCTCAGTGAGATGGATCAGCTATCTAGGTCTCCGTGGGCGTTAGCTTGTGTTAATACCTACTGGCGTCAACTCACAGTCAACAACAGTTACCTCTGGGCACGTATCCATATGCCAACGTGGAGCGAACGAGGCGGCAAACCTCACGAACAAATGTGGAAGCGGCTGACATATGCGAGAACCTCGCCTCTCAACGCCATCGTTGACATAGATGAGATGCCGGTCAATCACATCTTTGCCCAAGAAACGGAAAATTTGTTTGTCGAGTCTGCACCACGGCTTCGTTCGCTCATCTATTACTCACCGGGGCATGGGTTCACTAGCTACTTGCCCAGCGACTTTCTATCATATTGGATCCAGCATGGGACTCCGGGTAATGGTTACCATATGAAGCTACTAAGCTATAGCCCGGCCGTACCAGGTGATCTCAGGCTTAACATCCAGCCCAGCTTAGTACCAATGGAACAGATCGAAGCATTCCTCGCTTCAATTCAATATCTCGCTCTTCACCATCATTACGTAGGATGGTCTAGTACCTTGTATCATGGCTTGATCGAGCTAGATTTATCTTTTGAACCAAGTTTCGTTCAATTTCCCACGGCGAGTGAGTTTGCCGCTATCCTGTCTGCTAGCCCCGGTCTGCGCGCTCTCAAACTGCATGGATTTGGGCTACACTTACAAGACTTGCTCGATGCAGTAGAGCCTATACGTCTCAATTATCTGGAGGTTTTGTTCCTCGGAGATATTCATCATCGTTCCAGGAAGCTGCTACTCTCGATGTTTCAACCGGGCTCCACCCCGCTGTACATGCGACTCAACGTACCAAAACGAAGCGTTGATATAATTCACTATGCACGGCTTCTCCAACGCTCTAGCGTCATAAAGCTCATGATCGTAGGAAATGGTCTTCATCTTCCCCGAAGCATACTTGCTTCCCTTGCAGGAGTGCGGCACCTATGCCTATGTAACTTTATGCTCGACATCTCCTTTTGGGTGTCGATGAATGAACCATTCATACCGTATGCCAATCAGCAGTACCCTTCAGTTTGGCCAAGTCTGCAAATATTACACCTCTTCGAGTGCATCTTTCATATTTCCGAATACAAACGTGACCCGCCGATACCGTACAACTTCATGTTGTGGATATGGGACACCGATCAGCTCAATGAGATGGATGGCTCTTACATCAAAAGGGATTCCTTCTGGGCTCAAAATGTCTTGGGTTTATTTTCAAGTTATGTGCCTGGAATGCAAGAGGTTCAAGACGACAAATCTATTCTACTCGAGGCGTGGGGTTCTGCGCTAGATTTTGCACCATATTCAATTAGTTCTGCTCAGAATTAGGATAACATCTTTTGTGAGCCAAACTAACCACACCTGACGCAACACAATCCACAAGGCTTATTTCATGTAACGAACTGCTTCTTTCAGTTTGCCCATATAAAACGATGCCAAGTTTGTAAATCCGACAATCATATACAGCGGACAGGCAAAATTAATAGAGGTTTTCGGCCACGTAGTATCGAGTACACGATAAATAGGTACAACTATAGCTCACAAAGCGATCAGAAACAAGCTCTGAATCTGGTCCTTTCTAAGTACCTTGCCTGGTTTCAGTCACAGCTTCATATAAGCAGCCCTTTATTCTTCGCATCTTGCTTCTTGGCTTGGTCCATATCCCCTGCTCTCTTGTACAGTTTTAAAGCAAAAATACAGAACTATCATTAATTCTGGGAGCGTGAAGAAGCGTAACAGAGAAAACGCTCACCAGACAGCCTCAATCCGACCCACAACCCCAACAGCGCATTCCCAACACTCTCACTCCCCTTCTTCCTACTCTCACCTTCCTTCCTCATCTCCACAGCCCCCATCCCAGCTGCAAGCTGCTTTGCGGCCCCCAACATCATCCCCGCATGAGTCTCGGCAGCATGCATATAGTAGGACCCGCTCATTATTAAGGATAATGGCCGGCGCATGCGAATAGTTTTCCTACGCTCGCGTCGCGCCATCGAGTGTGAGCATGAGCTACTCTTTTGCTCCGACGATCGGTAAGCCCAATATGCCAAGGATATAGGCGAGAGGGAGGAGGGAGGAGGTGCAGGCGGAGATGATTGTGGGATCAATAGGAGGGAATGGGGCCGGAGGACCGTTGGGGCGGGCGAGGTGTCGGTTTTGTGCGGGTATGTCTACTAGGTGAAGGGTCTGAGATACACAAGCTTCGGGGGACATGTTCATCGTGTAAAAATTGTGGTGGGCAGTTTCTGTTTTTACCATGTTTTTCGCATATAACCCAAGTCATAAGTGGTTTTAGGAGACGAGTTCACCAGTTGGATGGGGTGTAATTTTGTGGGCGGTTTCAGAGTATACATCAGCAAACCGTAAGCTGGGTGATCACACCACCCTGTCATGCAGTCCATAGAGCGCATATAATACCCTACTGAGCCCGTCTGGCTACACATAAAAGACCTCTACCTAGCAGGTTGAAACCCATCCTGAAAGGAAATTCTTACGGGTTTCCTCAGCACTTCCCCCACTTCTCACTTCAATAATCACTCAAACCACTCTCCCTGATACATATATCGATGTAGGCGCTAATTTCACGACGAACCTCTAGCTTCCTCATTCCTGCCGCTCGCGCAGTGCATGCTCTTCACCAAAAGTACGATGTTTACTATGGAACTTATTTGCAATGGTAAGTCGTAACCCGCGCACGAGTCGTATTAGCTATGAATGGTGAGCGATAACACTTAGAAGTAAGTCTACTTCTAGTAAATAATGGTGGAGGGGATGTTTGTGGAGTAGAAGGTGCATGCATATATACCAATCTAACGCTGTCTAGACAAATATCAGTCATGCTGACATAAGCAATCTACTATTACGTCGCGACTAGGACATATGGAAACGAATTCTACGTCACTATCTGTGTATCCAGTTCTCTCCAACCGCTGCTGATATCGTTAGGCCCCTTAAGTCCAACCAATAAAAACAGCATCTTTGACTCTGAGCGCTGAAAACATCTATCCCATTTTCATCAAACCAATCTCGAACTCAATCGTAGGCTTTACTTCGATCTACGACTCGAGCATTCAGAATTATAATTACACAAATGCCGAACGTCTACTCTGGGGCGCTCGAGGCTTGGAAGGACGCAACACAACCCAGTCGATGCTCGAGGGCGTGTTGGCCGCGTTAGACTATGAGCTACCAGGACTGGCGTCGGATGTCGAGCAAGTGACAAGCGTAGACAGGGCCATGAAGCTTCTACGAAACAAGTCTACAACACTGGTCCGAATCAACATCCTTCCTGCAGAGCTCCTTACTCGAATCTTTGAGTCACTCTGCTATTCGCGCGAGAAGCTCGGTGAGATGGATCAGCTATCCAACTCTCTGTGGACATTGACTTGGGTGAACACCTACTGGCGACAACTTGCATTCAGTAACAGTTACCTCTGGGCACGTATCCATATGCCAACATGGCCCAAACTACGCGGCAAACCCCACGAACTAGCGCAGACCCAGCTGACATATGCAAAATCCCTACCTCTTGACGTCATGCTTGATTCAACTAAGGAGCAGAAGGATGCTTTTCTGTCTCCTCAAGCAACAGGAGATCTGTTTTGCGAGGTTGTACCGCGGCTCCGTTCGCTGACCTATCACGAAGGGTATTCACCTAGCTACTCTGTCAGGAAGGTTCTATCCCACTGGATCCAATATGGAACTCTAGACACTGCCTGTCTTGATCTGAAGCTACTAAGCAGAGGCTCGAGCCGATCAGATGATCTCAGGCATAAGATCCAATCCATGAGCTCAACACCCATGGAGCGAATCGAAGCATTTTTTGCCCCAGTTCAGTACCTCGCTCTCCACCATCACTACGTAGGATGGTCTAGTGCCTTGTACCATGGCCTGATCGAGCTTGATTTATTTATTGACTCGACTTTCGTTCATTTTCCCACAGTTACTGAGTTTGCCGCCGTCTTGTCTGCTAGCCCCGGTCTGCGCGCCCTTAAACTGCATAGGCTTGAGTTACGGCCACAGGATACGCTCAATGCAGTAGAGCCTATACGTCTCGATCATTTAGAGGTTTTGTTTCTCGGAAACATTCCTGGTCGTTCCTTGCCTCTGCTACTCTCGATGTTCCAACCGGGCTCCATCCCACTATACATGCGATTCAACATACCAAAAAAAAGCGCGGATATAGTTCACTATGTACAACTCCTCCAACGTTCTAGCGTCGTGAAGCTCATGATTGCGGGAAATGGTTGTCGTCTTCCCCGAAGCCTACTCGCTTTCCTGTCAGGGTTAGAGTATCTGCGCCTTTGTAACCTTGTCTTGGACATCTCTTTATGGGCGTCGATGCGCGAGTCATTGATATCCTATGCCAATGAGCAGTACCCCTCAGTCTGGCCAAGTCTACGGACGTTACACCTTCACGAGTGTACTCTTCATATTTCCGAATCACAACCCGATCACAACAAGTCAACACCCTACAGCTTCATGTTATGGATATGGAACGGCAGCCTATTCCATGAGACGGATAGGTTGTTTATTGAAAAGGGTTCCGTTAGAGGTCAAACAATCTTGCGTTCATTTTCAAGCTATGTGCCTGGGATGCAGGAGGTCCAAAATGATAAATCCATTCTACTCGAGGCGTGGGGCTCTGCTCTGGGTTTTGCACCGTATTCAATCAAGTGATTTGGTTCCAATCCGCCAGGCTTGTTTTCACATAACAAGTTCCCTCCTCTGATGTGACCATATATAATGATGTTGATTTTACAAATCCGAGGATCTTGTGCAGTAGACGGGTGGAACCAATAAAGATTTTTGGCCACGCCTTCTTGAGTGCACGATAAAAATATACGAATATAGCTCACAAAGCGACGAAATAAGTTATGAATCTAGTCCATCCCTATGCACCTTCCCCGATTTCAGTCACAGCCTTAAGCAGCCTTTTATTCTTCGCATCTTGCTTCTTGGCTTGGTCCGCGTCCCCTGCTCTCTTGTATAGCTCTACCATAATAACATCAGTAACTCTCGGACGAAACTGAAGGAAATAATACACTCACCGGATAGCCTTAACCCTACCCACAGCCCCAACGGCGCATTCCCTACACTCCCACTCCCTTTCTTCCCGCTCTCACCCTCTTTCCCCTTCTCCACAGCACCCATCCCGGCCGCGAGCTGCTTGACAGTCCCCAGCATCGTCCCCGCATGCGTCTCAGCAGTATGCACATAGTGAGAAGCGCTCATCGCCACGATTAGTGCCCGCGTATAGTTGTCTTGCGCTCGCGTCGCGCCGTCCAGCGCGAGCTTGAGCTGCTCTTTCGCTCGTACGATTGGCAAGCCTGGTGTACGGAGGATGTGGGCGAGCGGGGAGAGGGAGTGAGTGCAGGCTGCGATGATCGTGGGGTCGATAGG